>RWGZ01001491.1:0-122465 GCA_009725065.1 Utricularia reniformis
GGGAGTCGAAGGATTCGGATCTCTCCCGAAACACTGCCTTCAACTGTGTATTGGATTCTTTGCTGCGGCCATTGCGATCAATGCCTTAAGAGACATAGTGGGTCCAAAATGGGCAAAATTTATTCCTCTCCCAATGGCAATGGCTATCCCATTCTATCTCGGGGGATACTTTACAATTGACATGTGTGTTGGGAGCTTGATTCTCTTCATTTGGGAGAAGGTCGATAAAGCAAAGGCTGATGCATTTGGACCAGCTGTTGCTTCAGGACTTATATGTGGAGATGGGATATGGACTTTGCCCAGTTCAGTATTGGCTTTGGCTGGCATCAACCCTCCAATCTGCATGAAATTCCTCTCCAGAAGCACAAATGCAAGAGTTGATGATTTCTTAAGTTCTTAGATGAATCATCAACTACAGTTACCTCATCAAAGTAAGTGTTCAGAAGAAAAATGTGTTCTTCTCTATGCATTATATGATAAACTTTATTCTGCAAGACGGGTTCATGCATTTACATTACGAAAAGAATATGAACATTTCAACAATAAGAAACAGGCGAAAAACGGAGTAATTCTCAACATTAGGTACAGGATGCTTATCAGTGGATGACTGGCTTTAAAGGGTGAGCTCTAACCTTAGATAAGTCCAAGTTTGCATCAAGCTCTTCATCTAGTTCCCCAACTATGCTTCTGTTGTTGTTTACATATCACCATTAAATTCGAATGCATAGAAGATAACCTTTATTTGAATAGAGTATAACGTACATGTTATCGCCACGCATGATGTAGAGCCCTAACACAAGTTGTTGTACACCTTCCTGTATTTAAGACAAATAGGGGTGAAGAAATGTTACAAATCAACAATTTCATGATTTTGTCAATTTTGTTCCTCAATGTTTTATAATTATAGCAATTGTGATCTTCAAAGTATGGACATGACATAACTGATCTTAATACGTTGTAATTTTGATAAATCAATTCCCATAGTTTAGTGTATATGATATAATTGATTTCTAAAGTTTTCAATTTTGACAATTGAAATCATCAGCCAAAATCAATTGAACTTCAGAGATTGTTTTCCTCACTTTGGGAATCTTATTTGTCAAATTTTCCAAAACTACAAAAGTTTTGGAATTGAATACGTCATTTTCTTGTTAAAAATTAATGTGAATTGTGTGAAATGAAACCTTTGTGGAGTAAACCCTTTCATGAGACTCATCCAAGATAATGTTTGTTGCCTGATCGAAACCTTTAAGAACTCCCTATACGAATGATTAACATTATCAGAAAAAAGCATAAAAAACAACAGAAATGCTCAAAGCGCACCACAATATTCCGGCCATCATTTGTGATCACTGATATTGTTTCTGAAAGGACCAGGAAATGTTAGTAGAATTCTCATTGAGAATGCCAAATATCTAAAAGTATCAAGTGTTTAAAAAGTTTACAGACGATCAACAAGTAACTCCAATCCAGTCCCACTAGCCATCTTCTTCAATTCAGACCACAAATTGAGCAATGATTCTTGACAGATTCTGATAAAAAAATGTAAATGCCGCGTTATTAAATTGAAACATCGATTTCTCAAAACACACCGACGCATAATCCAAGAAAACCCTAATACATTTAAAGAAAATTCACCCTAATTACAGCATTTTCAAATTTCTAAACCCTTAAATACAAACAGAACTCAAGTACACAGCAAAAGAAACTCGAAACTTACAAGTATTATTCGAAGACTCAGTCATCAGCATCTCCCTGCTTCGAAATCCTGAAGAAGAGACGTTCAATACCACAATAACGGTAACCGGCGGTGAAGTCGGTTTTCAGGTTGCCAAAGCCCAGGCCCAGGCCCATTCTATGGGGCTCTCTTATTTTAGGTATATTTTCTTATAATAGTTTAATTTTGATTAAAAAAATTAACTTGTCATGATTATGAATAATTAGAATTTAAATAGATGATTATGAAAAATTAGTATGAGATGTTTTCTTATAACATAGTTAGTATTTCATGGAAATTTAAAAGTTAAATTTGTTTGCCATGAGGAAGGGAAAAATGATAAGTTATTTTGTGTTTGGAAAAAAGTAAAATTGTAAGATAGAGCAGATAATATTGGGGTTGTTTGATACTATGTTTATAAATTGAGGTGAGGTGTGGTGGGGTGCGGTGAGTTTAACTGCGGTGAGGTAAACGCATATTTAATAACGTGATTTTTAAAACTGTTTCGTAAAAAACTGTGGTATGATGAACGTGATTTTGGTAAAAATACATATTTACCCTTAATATAAACAAATGAATTTTCTCAATTTAATCCATTGATACATCTAAATAATATTAATAAAAATACATATTTATACTTAGACATTTAAAATGAAATTTATTAAAATTAATTAACATCTATAAATGAATGGAACGGTTTACATTTAATTAATTTACATTTACATAAAAGGATTTGAGTTGCTAAAATCAGTCAAAGCTGTTAAAATTTTTACATCTATAAAATTCAAAGTAACGGTAGTCGAAATTAACTACAAGCCATACGCAAAAAAATATTATACAGCGCAACCCATGGTGTCAAGCAGCAAGATATCGATGAATCCAATGCAATTGAATTCATGAATTGAATCCAAATGCTGGAAAATAACAAATGGTTGAGTTTGTTAAGAAGAGAAAGAGATGAAACATTTCTTGGCTCCAAACTGCGTAAAGTTCACACACTTACGGTGGGGAAAGTGCCCAATTCCTTTACTTTCTTCTATAGATTACGCAATCTAATTTCCTCTCGTATGTTTCAGTTCTTTGTCTTTATAAATTTCATATTTATGGGTTTGTATCGCCTCTCTCAACCCATACTTCTTATAGAATTCAATCGAAGAGGAATTACTTGGTGGGTAGAAAAAATGATTTTCGAAATCAAAAAACTTAATTGGGGAATTTCTGGAGTGATTTTTGCATTTGGGTGAGTTGCATGGGCTTGAAGGGAGCTTGAAGGCAATGTAGGACATATTTGTCTTTTTAAAATCACGTTCTACAAACAGCTGTTAAATTCAGCTTTTATTTCACCGTATTTTTTTTGGGTTCACTACACCATAAATTTAGTTGTGTTTTTTTAGAACTTTAATTTCGATGGTGAGGTGACCACACCAACGTCAAAAACATGATCCCAAACAAACTTATTGTATTAGTTGGAAGTGAATGATAATCATGGATTATGACACAAGATTTGAAAAACATAGATATGAGATCTAAAAATATATGTTGTGTTCAAAAAACATTTTGTGTGTTAGCATAAATAAAAATCATATTTCCCATTTTAAACAAAATCATATATTACATTTTTAGGAAATGAAATTTGTTTAGCTAAATCTCATCCAAAGTGATACATTGCTGAGTCATGTAATCTTGTTTTTTATTAAATGATTGCACTTCTTTTTATCAACCAAATCTTTATGCAATTATGTTCACATCTAGTCTCTTTCCAATGTTAAGATATTTTCCATAAATGATCATTGAACAAAATTCATAATTTTATATCTTTATAACTACATTTTTAACAGAATTTTGTTTTATTAAACTTAATAATGACCAATTATTATCCTTACAAAATTTTAAAATTATAATAACAACTTAAAATGACATCATTATAGAATTTATCATAAAAAATGTTTTGGGTAAATTGAGTTGTGGTGAAATATAATGATCATAAATTTTCAAATATGTTTGTTAAATTACGATACCATCATGATTTATGTAAAAAATAATATATTTATATATAAAATAATAATAAATATAATTATATTATAAGTATGTGTAAATTATGCATTTCTTCCATTAAGTGATGTTATAAATGATTTTAATAATGATAATAAAATTGTGTTTTTTTAACGATTATACAATCAATCATTTAAAACAAGGTGTGAAATATTATTAATGACAATAGTGAAATGCCAACTGCTGAGCTATGCGGCATCGAATCGTCCGACAAACTTGGTGCGACTCGACAAGAATATAAGAGTCAGATTTTCGATTCGGCTCTAATTATTAAATAAAAGCAAACTTAAAAAAAGTAATTGTTAGAATTTGTAGAAAATTGCATAAAGTTAAGTTTAAAACTACAAATATTTATCAATTCATTATATAAGAAAATTTAACTTATAAAAAATTAATATCGTTCGTCGAATCTTCTATCTCTCCAAAAACAACCACCTTTTGATCCATCATCGTTTGTACGAATAATTCACAAGTAGATTGACAACATTAAAAAGCCGTGAAAGCACATAAGATACGTTTCCGATGAATAAAAAAAATAAAANATACGACTACGTGTGCAAATTGTAACGTAATAGAGCCTTCGACGAAACCACAGATTAGGGAATTTGTACCCAACATCACCAAAACGTCATCGTTTCATTAGGCTTTTGTATATAAGGATGTTCCTGGGATCATCGTGTTTACAAGAACGCAGGCCGATTTATTGAGAGACTAGAGAGAGATTTTTGGGTTGGTTGAGTGATAAGTGGGAATCGATCAATGCTCCCAGGGGTGGAGAGTCGACGGATTGTTGATTGGGATCTTGTTTTCAAATGCTGTTTGGGTATTTTCGATTATGATTATTAAGAGCTGTTTTGACGATTCACTGCGTTGTGCAGATAATCTCAGCCGCTTCATTGCCGGTCTTATGCTCATCCTTTCTTATCATTCTTGGGAGTTGATTTCCAATTTTCCTGTTCCTATACAACCGTAAACTTTGGTTTCTTGTTTTCGCTGATCTCTGTTTAGACTCGTAACATCATTTTCCGCTTTCCCTTGTTCTTGAATTTCCCATGGCGCTCAAATATGTTGACTTTTCTATTTCTGGTGAATCGTTAGATGGTAAGTGCTGATTCTTGTGAAGATGCTGTATGTATATTTTTTTGTTGGGATTGAAACTATTAATTCGTTATCTTTAAAGGTATTTATGCGTCTTTTCTTGAGAAACAACTGAATGTAACACCTTCCGTGATTGTGATTGGTGGGGGAATATCAGGGATTGCTGCTGCTCACATGCTCCAAAAAGCATCTTTTAATGTATTATTTCGTTATTATTTTTTCTTGTAAAGATTATGTTAACTGTTCAAATTCTCAAGGTTGGCATGTAAACTTTTCTTGTTTAGGTTATCTTGTTGGAGTCACAAGATAGAATTGGAGGCCGCATTCAGACAGATTACTCGCTTGGTTGTCCAATTGACATGGGGGCTTCATGGCAAGTTATTAAGATTGTTTTTAATTCCTCCCACTCTGTAATTTATCGATGTGCTCCGTTCTAAACGAAATCAAGCTTACTGAACCTTTACAACTCTGTTCAGGTTGCATGGTGTTTGCCATGAGAATCCTTTGTCTCCGATTATTCGTCGTTTGGGACTCACTTTGTATCCAACTAGTGGTGATGATTCCCTTCTGTATGACCATGATTTGGAAAGGTATATCAATTTTTATTCATTTTGGCAATATTTACGAGGCTGCTATCGATCTGAAATTCATTTTTCTTGGAGGTTTCTAAATTACCCTTAAATTAAAATTGAATATCCATTAATTGGAATTGCCCTTATGCCTGCTTATGTTGATGCATTTGCTTTTTAAATTTTAGCTATGCACTTTTTGGCATGAATGGCCAACAAGTTCCACAAACTACTGTTGTTGAAGTTGGAGTTGCATTTAAAAGAATCCTTGAGGAGGTATAATATATTTATGGGACTATCAAGAGTTTACTCTTCTTTTATATAGGAAAATTTCATTTAGTATTTGTTGTGTTTCCCTATAGACCGATAAAGTAAGAAAAGAACAAAGCGATGACATGTCTGTTAAGGAAGCTATGGCAATTGTTCTGGAGAAGCATTCAGAACTGCGGTAAATGGAATATTAGTCGCAGATTGCGAAATTTTGTGCTGAACATTTTGTAATGTGAATCTGTACAGACTTGAAGGACTTGCATTTGAAGTTCTGCAGTGGTATATATGCAGAATGGAGGCTTGGTTTGCTGCAGATGCTGACAAGATTTCTCTAAAAGCCTGGGATCAGGTTGGCTCTATTTTTCGTGCAGTTTTCATCTTCTCGCAGAAACAAACTCGTATTTCTGTTGATTCAGGAGACAGTTCTTTCTGGTGGTCATGGCCTTATGGTTCAAGGTTATCATCCAGTTATAAAAGCGCTTTCGAAAGATATCGATATTCGCCTAAATCATAGGTATTCGTTTACAATTTTTCATTTTTTACCAAGTGACATAAGGCTAACGCCTTCTGCAATTTCAAGGGTCAAAAAAATTCTCAACAGGGACAAGAAAGTGGTTGTTAAAGTTGATGATGGAAGAGAGTTTATTGCAGATGCTGCGATTGTATCGGTACCTCTCGGAGTTCTAAAAGCTAATGTTATCGAATTTCATCCTAACCTTCCAGAATGGAAGCTCTCTGCAATATCAGATCTTGGTGTTGGAAATGAAAACAAAATTGCTCTAAGATTCGACACTGTGTTTTGGCCGAACGTCGAATATGTAGGCATTGCTTCATCGTCATCTTATTCATGTGGGTATTTTCTAAACCTCCATAAAGCTACAGGACATCCTGTATTAGTCTATATGGCTGCAGGAGCCTTGGCGAATGATCTCGAGAAGCTGTCAGATTCAGAAGCAGCAAGTTTTGTAATGTTTCAGCTAAAGAGAATGTTCCCTAATGCCACTGAGCCCGTTCAGTACCTCATTTCACATTGGGGAACAGATCCAAATATTCTGGGATGCTATTCTTATGATGCTGTTGGAAACTCGGACGATATTTATGATCGTCTTCGTGCTCCTGTTGGGAATCTTTTCTTTGCAGGTGAAGCTGTGTGTGTAGATCATCAAGGTTCAGTTCATGGAGCTTATTCTTCGGGTCTCATGGCGGCTGAAAATTGTCAGCGTTATTTGATGCAGAATGTGGGAGGTATTGAGAGAAACACTCTTGTTGCGTGCAGGGATGAAGTGCTTGATGTTAATGTTCCAGAACTTAGGATGCTCTTAATAAGTCGTTTTTTATCTACCAATAAATAAATAAAAGTGACTGGGAATCGTAAATGTGTATGGTACTTTTGTGTTCATCTCAATAAATGAATACAAAATATCAAATATTTTATGCTATATGATAGGATTTTAATTCTGGTTGATCTATCGAAAATAAGATTATGGGTTGGTTCAAAATAAGAAAATTGCATAATTAGCCCTCCAATTTACGAGCAGTATAAAGTGTATGTTCTCCAACTTACAAAATTGTAAGAATGACACATAAAGTTATTAATACCATTTGTTTTTTACCCCTGACATTCTAGGACCCGGATTCCGTAAATTAAAAACTGTTTGAAAACTCATCACAAGGTACGCAAATAAGACCAATTTGAAAAATTATCTAAAAATTACCCTTGATGTTCGAGAATTGTGCATGAAATATTATAAATTTATGAGTTCGTTAAAGTGCCAATGATAAACGTTACTGTAAACTTGAGGTGTCTTATTTATATTTAACTTAAGTTGGAGGGTTAAAAATGCATACTTTAGCTCAAAAAGTGTACCATATTTGCAATTTCGTAACTTGAAAGATATACCCTTTACACAACCCGTAAGTTGGGGGTCGTATGCAAACATCACCCTTTATTTATATATACAATATAATTTTTTATTTTACAATTAAAAATTAATGGATTTTAATTAATGGTTAAAAATAGTTCAAAAATGATGATTTCTTAAAATCAATATTAGTTATATCGTGATTTTGAAAAAAAATATTTATCTTTACTCATATTAATTATAATATGATTATATTTATTATTTAAAAAAAATAAATATGTTATGAATATATAGGTGGATGTTTATCAAAGTAAAGAAACATATCGCACTAAATCAGGAAAAGACAATCTAAATTACAATATACAAAATATCTTATACACCTAACTTTTACATCTAATTAATAAGGTAGATATATTTAATGATACTAGTTGAATTAGTCATTGAATTAATATCTCATTATCTATATGAATATTTGTCTTCCACAAATATTCATATATTTTGCCTATAAATAGGATTGATTTGTGTCTTATGAGAACACACAAGAATATTGAAGGTATGAGTATTATGTTTATGATCATAGATTAGTATCTATCTTATTCCACATTTTTCGAATCGTTTTATTTATAACACGTTATCAGCACGAAGCTCTATTACATTTTATCTTTGATATTGATATTTCTTTCCTAACTTGCTCTTAGAANGAAGAAGAAGAAGAGCACAAGGGGAAGCCGCTAAGCAACAGGGTTCTGAAGCGATCTACCTCGATTTTTTGAGCAATTTTTCCTAATTGCAAACCTTGGGTTTTTCTATTCTTAAGGGAGAAGGGAATATGGGTCACAACAATATGAATGCGAAGCTTGTTAGTGCGATTACTTCGATGCGGTGCTTGTGTTTTTTCTTCCTGTTTTGAATTTCGTGACTTATTTGATATGGGGATTTGATTGATCTTCAGGTATTACTCGGGGATATGGGAACTGGGAAGTCGAGCCTCGTGCTGCGTTTCGTTAAGGGTCAATTTCTTGAATTCCAAGTAATTTTTCTTGGATCGTATTTTTCAAAGTTCATGAATCTCGGGGGATGATTCTTATTGAGTATGATCTTTGTGATTTTCAGGAATCCACGATCGGGGCTGCTTTTTTCTCTCAGACTGTGTCCGTGAACAATGCCACCGTAAAGTTTGAGATCTGGGATACAGCTGGTCAAGAGAGGTACCATAGCCTTGCTCCCATGTATTACAGAGGTGCTGCTGCTGCTATCATCGTCTACGACATTACTAACTTGGTAATCTTGTACCCAATTCGCTATTCTTATCTTTAGTCTAGCTTTAGTATTTGTATATTTGTTGTTGATCCAATTAGTCTAGCGGTTTTCAGGCTTTGCCAACATACTGATACTGATTTTCCTTTATGTGTTCTTACAAATAAGTGATTTTGGTTGGATAAACTTACATATTGGTTGTTGTTGTTGGTGGTGATTTAGGACTCATTTGCACGGGCTAAGAAGTGGGTCATAGAGTTACAAAAGCAAGGTTTGATTATTTATCTGCTATCCCTTTTCTGGTGGTCGCAAATGAGCAAGATCAAGATAGTTTACTGGAATTAACGTTAACTATTTTGTATGAACATGAAAGTATACTTCTTTATGACATAACTGCAGGTAATCCTAACATTGTTATGGCACTTGCCGGAAACAAATGCGATCTTGAAGATAAGAGGAAGGTGACTAAGGAGGTAAGTTCTCTTATTATCTTCATATGCATTCAATTTCAGTATACTAGTTATTCTTGTGCAGTTGTGAGCCATCCATCTTCATTTTCACATAAGTTTTGTTGGAATTATAGAATCTTGCCGAAATTACGATGAGAGAGCATGAACAAACGAGATTAAAGTAAGGAAGCCACATATTTAAAAGACTTGATCAAGTCATTATGTGATGACATTCCTCATACTTATAAATTTAATTAATCTCACTTCTCTAAGCAATGTGAGACAAATTCAACACTCCCCCTCAAGTCAAATGATAAGGTTTGAACTTGCAAATTGAAATGAACCGAACCGGCTCCGATACTATGTTGGAATTATATAGTCTTACTGAAATTACGACGAGAAGTGCGAATGCATGGGATTAAGGGGAGGAAGCCACACATTTAAAAGACTTGACAAGCCATTATGGGATGAATTCCCACCCTTATAAACCTAATCAATCCTCTTCTCTAATCAATGTGGGATAATGCATCCGAACACACTCCCCTCGGACACTCAAATACCATTTTAAATTGTCTTTTGTTGAGATAAACTTGTAAAATAACTTGGTGTGATATTTGTCTTTCATGTAACACAAAATGTGCATTGTCCTAACTTCTGCTTGTTTATTGGAGATTTGTTTCCCGTAAATTGACTGTAATCAGTACGTATCCATTTTCTTTAGTGTTATTCAAATAACAGTAACATTTGTTTTGGTAATTCAGGAAGCCATTGCTTATGCCGATGACAATGGTCTGTTCTTCTTGGAAACATCTGCCAAATCTGCGATCAACGTCAATGATACCTTCTATGAAATAGGTATGTTTTCACTGCTGCTCTATTCTTGTACTAGATTATTGCAATATGATAATTAATCTCCCGAAATTTGCAGCGAAAAGGCTTCCTACGACTCAGCCTAATCCAAATCCATCAGGCATGGTTCTTGTTGACAGACCCGCAGAACGATCACAATCTGCTTCTTGCTGTTCTTAGCCGTTCTTCTCTCCATGAAAACTGTGATTTTCTCTACTTATTCTGTGTTTTCTTTGCTTATTTTCTACGTGCTACTGTACCATTCAGTATATATATGGATATCTTCAGTACTATTTATATGTGAAAAAACATCATAAAAATCAGATTTACAATCTGCATACTGCGTTTTCTTAGCCACACATAACTAGATATAATTCATTGAAGTTTTTTGTGAGAGATATAACTAAATCGTTATATCATTAATTTTTGTATTTGTTGCAATGTTTTCATATCGGTCCAGAATTACGTACCGGTTCGGACCGGTATGAGCTGTACGACCAGTATACCGGACGGTACCAATTTTTATTTTATTTTATCTTTAAAAATATTAATATTTAATTAGTATTTTAGGGTTAGACCCGAAAAAACCCGCAAATCGACCCGAATACCCGGTACCGGGCAATACGAAAAAAAATACCGATACCGAGCGAAATTTGACGTACCGGACGATATACCGGTAGTATACCGTCCGGTATGAAAACACTGATTTGTTGTCAACTCGTTTGAAAACTAATTGGGCCAAAGAATAAAATGTAAGCCCACGGAAGAAGTAATTTTTTTAAACTGAATTCGTTGGTCCTAAATTTCCTTATCCTCTCTCAGACCGCTGGTTTGAAAATGGAGGAAGACGAAGATAAGCTGGTGAGCTTCCTCCAATGGGCCGGTGAAATCGGAATATCGGACTTTCCGATCGGGGGAGGCAATTTTTTAAGATGTTTAGGGAATTCTCTGGCGGTTTACAATTTCCCCGAAGCTGGCGGGTATACGTTGATTTTTGAACGCCGTGCATCGTGATTCTTTAATGCGAATTGAAAATCACATAACTTGATGATTAATGTAGGAGAGGCTTCGCTGCTACCCGGGTTTTAAGGAAAGGGGAGCTGATTCTGAGAGTTCCGAAGGCGGCTTTGATGACATCTGATGCTCTAATATGTAAAGATCAGAGGCTTTTTTCTGCTTTGGAGAAGTACCCTTCGCTCTCTCCCTCTCAGGTTGCTACTGTGTTTGTGATTATGCCTTTGATGTGATCATTAATACTTTAAATGTACTAGTGTGGTTTGGTATACATGAGAAACCCAAAATCTAGGAGAAAAATTCACGGAGTACCAAATCCATCGCAGTTTTTATTTTGATCGGAAAGGAACTCATTTCAGTTCTGTTTTTCTGATTCTTTAAATATTTTCGATGGATGAAGCATGCAAGAGATTATGTTAAATGTAGTTTCGAAGTTAGATCAATTCTGGATAGTTAGCCTCTGAATGATTTTAGTATTTAAACAATGCTAACAGAAACTGGGAGTTTGTTTACTGAATGAGGTGAACAAGGGAAAAAGATCTTGGTGGTACCCTTACCTCAAACAGTTACCAAGGAGTTATGACTTGCTTGCGAATTTCAACCCATCCGAGATCAAAGCTTTACAGGTTGGTTTTTGCTTATGATTCAATTGCTTCAAGTACAGCCAAATTGCTGGATAAGCTCTTTGTAGTAATTCAGATATTGTTATGTAAAGGGAAAGGAAACTGCTTTGTAGATTGATCATGCAATTTGGACTGCAGAGAGAGCTGTTCTGAGATGTACAATGGAGTGGGAAGAGGCAACTCCGCTACTGAGCGAGCTTAGTCTGAATTCTCGGTTTTTGACACTCAAGGCGTGGCTATGGGCATCGTCAACTGTAAGTAATTGTTTCTTGTTAGCATGGAAAATGGTTTTTACAACATGAATTGCTTCCNTTACCGATGAGCCTCCTATAGTAGTCCGGAGATGAGAGAGTTTCCAGCTTGCTGTCTGTTAGTCCATGTTGAAATTCAATGGGTGTCCGAACATGTCTAGCACCAAGCATTCCATAATCATTCAACATGTCAAGAACATATTTTCGTTGGTCTATAGAAATTCCATGTTTTGATCGAGCAATTTCAAGTCCAAGAAAGTATTTAGGTTTTCCTAGATCTTTGAGTTTAAATTTAGATGAAAGAAATTTAACAACTCTATTAATATCATCGGCATCCTTTCCTCCAATTAGTATATCGTCGACATATACGAGCAACGCCATAAACCCTGGAGAATTAGTTGCATTTGTGAAGAGTGAGTGATCATAAGGTGACTGCTTGAATTCGTATTCAAGTAATACACTTGTGAATTTAGAGTTCCATTGCCGTGAAGATTGCTTCAGCCCATATAATGCTTTATTCAACTTGCAAACAACTTTCTGCGATGGGAGGGCATTTTTGCTAGGTGTCATTCCAGGTGGGAGATCCATAAAAACATCTTCTTCTAAGTTTCCATTAAGGAATGCATTGTTGATATCAAGTTGCCGGAGATGCCAATCATTGCAAGCTGCAAGAGAAAAGAATAATCGAACAGTCACATGTTTTACAACTGGACTGAATGTCTCTTCATAATCGAATCCAGGAATTTGTTTATATCCCTTAGCCACGAGCCAAGCTTTATGATCAATGCTTCCATCTGCTTTAAACTTGAGCTTAAACACCCATTTGCAACCGATAGAATGTTGTTTAACCCGAATTGTGTTCAAGGTCCAAGTTTGATTTTCCTCTAAAGCAGCTAACTCCTCATTCATAGCTTGAATCCAATTTGGATCCTTGATGGCTTCGTCATATGTACTTGGTTCATGTTGAAGAGATATGTTGCATATAAAAGTAGAGTGCTCTTTACTTAATCCATTTAAATTGATGCTATTTGAAATAGGGTGAGCTGTAGATTGATCATGTGTAGGATCCTTGATGGAATGCTCATATACCTCGAGATACTTCGGAATTCGCCTCTCTCTTTTCTCTCTAAGCTTAATACCCTGTTGTTGTGCATTATTGAGTTGGTCAGATACACTAGAGATTCCTAGATCATTCAAATCTGCAAGGTTCATATCTTCTTGATTTGGTTCAGGTATTGTGACATCCATAGGTAGACTTGCTTGCTCGGTATCTTTGTTGCTCTTGTTAGAGACTCTGTTCTCAAGATAAGCATTAGATAATGGAGTTTTGAGATGAGATGCATAAGATTGTGAAAAAGGGAATATGTGTTCATGGAAAATAACATCTCGAGAAATGAAAATATTCTTGGTTTCTAAATCAAATAGTTGATACCCTTTGGTACCCATAGGGTACCCGATGAAGATACATTCTCTTCCCCGTGCATCAAACTTTGTTCTTCCTTGTTTGAGAGTAGTCGTAAAACACAAACTTCCGAATACTTGGAGATGGTCATACTTGGGCCTTGTACCTGTAAGTTTCTCATAAGGACTAATGTAACCCAACATTTTCATTGGAGTTCTATTAATTAAGTGAGTAGCAGTGAGTACAGCATGCTCCCAAAAATGTAATGGCAAAGAGGCTTGAAAAAGCAAAGAACGTGCAATGTTAAGAACATGTTGGTGTTTACGTTCAACTATTCCATTTTGTTGAGATGTTTCTACACATGAATGTTGATGAATAATTTCATGCGATGAAAAAATTGAAATCAAATTGTATTCTGGTGCATTATCACTTCTAATAATTTTAATGCTAGTATTAAATTGATTTTTAACTAAATTCACAAAAGAAGAAAGTAAGTTGGATGCTTGGTTTTTAAACTTCATTAAGTATGTCCAAGTAGTCCTAGTAGAATCTTCTACAATGGTAAGAAAATAATGATATCCACTTAAACTAGCAACTTTATAGGGCCCCCAAGTGTCTACATGTATAAGCTCAAATAAAGTATTACTCAAAGATTTATGAAGAGAAAATGGAAGACGTTTTTGTTTAGCTTTAGAACATGTAAGATATATTTTATTAGATATGCTTGAAATGTGAGGAATGTGTTTTGTAATGTGAGAGAGTATATCATGCGATAGATGACCTAATCTATGATGCCACAAATCAAAATTAGACAAGTAATTAACATCAACATTATTTTCAAGAGGAAAAATCTCATCATGCTTATTAAAACCATTCGATGTCTTAACGATATTATTCGAATTAAATGAAGGAACATAAGATGGATCATAGTAATATAGACTCTTGCGTGCTTTACCCCATCCAATCATTGTCCATGTAGATGATTCCTGAAAGTAGCAAGCATGAGACCCAAAAATAGTTCATATATAATTATCTATAGCAAGTTTATGAACTGATAGCAAATTAACTTTGAAACTTGGAATATGAAGAACATTTTTTAAATGAAGAAAATGAGACAACTTTACTATCCCGGTGTGTAAAACTCGAGTTTTAAAACCATTTGGAAAACTTACTGAGGCATTGCTGGGCGTGTAATCAGAAAAACAATTAAGATCATAACACATATGATAGTTAGCTCCAGAATCAATTATCCATTCATTTTTCATATTATTAATGTTACCAGCAAAGCAATCCAAATTTTGTTCCTGTGGTGTTTCGGACATTGAATTTGATTTGATAGAGTGTGGTGTATTCTTCATATTTGATCCATTCTCTTGTAGTTGCTGAAGAAGATTCTTTAATTGTCCATTTGTGATATGTGCAGATTCATTGTCTCCTCCCTGCATTTGAATGTGATTAGATCTAAAATAATGTGAATCTTCTCTTTTACCTCGGGATGATTTAGGCTTATTATCTTTTGGATAACCAATGATTTTATAGCATTTATCCACAGTATGATTGGTGAGACCACAATTGATGCATTTACGTCGTACACCTTTCTTTAGACCATCTCCTTGCCCCAAGAGTGCAGATCCTTCAATTGTTGGAATGGGTCCATGTTTGAGTCTTGTTCTTCCTCAATAAGAGCATTATATACCTCATCAATGGAAGGGAAAGGACTCCTCATCAACAGTTGTGAACGAATGCTGCTATATTCGGGATTCAAGGCATTCAAAAAAGTGTAGATAAGATCCTTTTCATGTTGATCACGATATCTCACAAAATAATCATCATTGCATTTTCCACATTTAATGTCGCACCGAGGCAGCGGCCGATAGATGATTAACTCTTCCCAAAGTCCAGTAGTGGTAGAGAAAAGATCATCTATACTTAGAGACCCTTGGCTAAGGGTGCCGATTTCACGCTTGAGTTGGCATACTCGTGTATCGTTGGGTCGAGAATAACGGTTTTCAAGAGCAAGCCAAATATCTCTAGCAGTTTTCTTGTAGAAGATAGTGGAAGCCACACTTTGGTGGACACATCTAAAGAACCATGACACAATAAGGTCATTACAACGCCGCCATAATGCATATTGCGAGTCAGTCGTTGGTGGTTCAGGGAGATCTCCATTAATAAATCCTAGTTTATTCTTTGTAGAGAGAGTAAGAAGAATATTTCTAGACCATAGAGTATAATTTGTGCCTGTTAGCACAGTATTTGTGATCATGGCCTCTGCGTTGTCACTTGGGTGGATGTAATAAGATGAAGATGGGTCCATAAATGGGGATGGCAAAGCAGCAACCTTCGAACTCAACATTCCATCCTTTGGATCCATCGATATAGTGTGAGCAGCGGAAGAATAGGAGGATCAAAGCTCCGATACTATGAAAAACATAGAAGAACTCATGAGGGGCAGTAGCTTTTGAAAGAAAGAATAAATTATAATTCAATCATATAATCTTGTACAAAGACACATTCTTTTATGCTTACAATTATAAAAGTTATACCATAATAACCTCCAATTTACTATGAATAAAATGATGCTAATTTATCCTAATTTTCTTTCCATGAATAAGAGATATTCAACATGTATCTTAATCTAAATGATAAAATATTGAATCTAAATTTTATTTAATGGATCATTAATTCATAGTCACTTAAATAATATAATAAAATATCATAATGACGTACACTCTTTAGTTTGCTAGATCATACTATACAATTATTTTTATGTTTTAGCAAAGTGACTCATTATAAAAATTGAGTTAAATTATATTTTTATAATATTGTGCGGATTTGCACTAAGTATAACAATTTTTTAAGTATATTGAATAATCTTCTAGAATCTCATATCGTTACTCAATGTTTATGAATTAAATAATATTCCAATTGTATTATCTTGTTATATTATATGTGTATATTAATATCATTTAAAAAAGTTAATAAAACACGTCAGCAAGAGAAAAAAACGAAATCGGAATAAAAATTTTAACTGTCTGGAACGCACATCGAGAAAAGGTTGGTTGAGAAACGACGTCGTCGTGCGATGTCGTGGTTGGCTCGTTCCATCGCGAACACTCTCCATCTTGACGATGAAGGAGATGTTGCGGCGGCGTCGGAGAGGATCCCAGACGATTGGAATTTGCGACTCACACTGGAGGATGCCACGCCGCAGGAGGACAGAGATGTGTCGGTTGATAATCGTGTTTTGTCGTGTAGCGAAGGCGACGCGGTTTTTGATCGCGGTGAGAATGGAGATCGTGGATGTGATGGTGATCAATCGCGTGGAATGAAAGAGGATTTAACGGAACTTGGAGATAGTCTTAAGCGTCAATTCTGGGGTGTTGCATCGTTTCTTGCCCCTCCCCCAACGCCTCCACCTCCGCCGCGTTTATCCTATTGTGGATCGGGTTTTTTTGAACCAGTTGTGGAACCTAATTTTTCCGAGTTAGATGACGTTGATTTCCAGGAGAATGAGAAATCGGAGTATCACGCCCGAGAATCTGATCAAAACCTGGAAGAACCAAATATCTCAGAATCAGAAAATAGCTTCANTGACTAAAGTCTAAAACTAATCTTGTAATGCTTATTGCTGAAGATGAGTACTTGTGAATACTTGTCTCCAGGATTTGTATAAGAAGTTGAGAATAGCACCCATAGAAGCAATAGCTGGATCTCCATCTCAAGCTGTCTCATGGGAAAGGTACTACTATATTCATCATATTGCAGTTCGATTTTCATTATTTTCTCCATAGACAATTTGTGAATCATTAGGCTCACCTCCGATGATACATCAGGAATATATGTAATATCTATTTGTGGAATGTGTGCCCTTTGGGTATTTGAAAACAATTGTAATAAGATTGGAAGGTAGGAGAAATAGTACAACCTGGCATCAATTGATGTCTTCTTATTCAAAATGACCACTAGGACTGCGCTGCCTTGCTGCTGTTTGTTTTTTTATTGAAAATCCTCTATTTCGGTCGAAAAGCTTGACTTTTGAACTTTGAAGTTTCAACTCTTAAAACCCGCTAACCCTTGTCCCACTCAGTCGACGGCAGGAGAGAATAGGGTATACGTGCCCAGTTTGCATTTCAAGAGGCTGGGCTCGCTGTACTTTTGGAGAAGGAAAGCAAGCAAAGAGATCCAGAGCAGAAAATACATGGCTTTCAATAAGATCAAGGTGTCCAACCCCATCGTTGAGATGGACGGTGAGATTCGTGGGGCTCGCGTGTTCTTTGAGTTTTTTCGCTTTAGTTTGAGTGGATCTGTATATTTCCTTCATTCTCCAATAGATCAATTTGACTTGCTATTCATTTATGAATTTTTCGCCGTCTGCGTTCTGTTTCTTTCATGGGGCTAAAGCTTGGGATATGCAAAACTTTAGTCCTCCATATTTCGAGTCCAAACAATCATTCTTGAGAAAAGTTTGTCTGTACTTGGGGTCCTGCTGTTCTTGGATGCTTGAGATGAAGTTTACTGTAAATATTCATCTTGTTCCGTGCAGATTTGTTTTCCTGAAATGGTTGTATATTTCTTTTTTTATTTAAACCCATTTTGTCAGGGGATGAGATGACAAGGGTTATTTGGAATTTTATCAAAGACAAGGTAGTTAAACAACTCTATACCTTGTCACCTTTGTGGTTCACCAACTTTTCCCATCATTGAAGCCTGATATCTCTTGTTGTACTGTTCACAGTTGATTTTTCCCTTCGTGGAGTTGGATATTAAATACTTTGACCTTGGCCTTCCTCACCGTGATGCCACAGATGATAAAGTTACTGTTGAAAGTGCTGAAGCTACTCTCAAGTGAGTCTTCTCCATCATGTACTAGTAACTATTATTCTCTCTTCAACACATTGCATTTAAGTTTGTAATTCAAAATTGCAGGTATAATGTAGCAATTAAGTGCGCAACTATTACTCCAGGTAGGCTGTTAATATCGAGTGATTTTTTATTTGTTTTACATAGTACCGTGAGCATATTTTAAGCCAACTTTTTAATGTATTTAGATGAAGCGCGTGTGAAAGAGTTCAACTTGAAGAACATGTGGAAGAGCCCGAATGGCACTATTCGTAACATATTAAATGGCAAGTGAACTGCATTGATGCGTTGCTATTTTGTTCAGGATTTTATTTCTCTATTCATTTTATTGATTATAACTCTTTTGATCCAGGCACTGTATTTAGAGAACCAATTCTCTGCAAAAATGTCCCTCGACTTGTCTCAGGTACACATTATATAACCGTTTTTACCATTTCCTTTATTTACTAAGAAATGTAACTTGTTGTCCTGGTTGTAGGATGGACAAAACCTATTTGTATCGGAAGACATGCCTTCGGAGATCAGTATAAAGCTACTGATACGGTTATCAAGGGTTCTGGAAAACTCAAACTAGTTTTCGGTATTTCACGCACTTTATTCATACTGCCGCCTTTCTAAATTCACCTTGTATTTTTATTATACACCTTTTTTCTCTATGAGTCACTTTGTATTTTACTTCAGTGCCAGAAGGAAAGGATGAAGCCACAGAACTAGAGGTCTACAACTTCACTGGGGAGGGTGGTGTTGCTTTGTCAATGTACAATACCGATGAGGTCTATTCGTCCGAATTTATACTTGAATGTTCCTCTAAAAGCTTTTTACTCTTATCTTAACACATTTTTCACTTGATAGTCAATTCATGCTTTCGCTGAAGCTTCAATGACCACTGCTTACGAGAAAAAATGGCCGTTGTATCTTAGCACTAAGAACACAATCCTCAAGAAGTACGACGGGAGGTAAGAAGCTAGTTTTCTGTGACCACTTCATTTCTATGCCTATCTTTGTTATCTGTTCATTTTGTTGAGAATTCATTTATAACTTGCTAGATTCAAGGACATATTCCAAGAAGTTTATGAATCAAATTGGAAGTCAAAGTATGAGGAAGCTGGAATCTGGTGCGTTTCATAGATGAGTTCTTTATCTTCATTCATCTGGGAACCCTATATAACATTACAATGTTAGGTACGAGCATCGACTCATTGACGATATGGTTGCATACGCTCTTAAGAGCGAAGGAGGCTACGTTTGGGCCTGCAAGAACTATGATGGTGATGTGCAGAGTGATTTCCTAGCTCAAGGTAAGTAGAAATCATCTCACGTCACTTGACTTCCATTATTAGTTTTCCATTTTTATCTTTTGGAGATTCGTTTTATTCATATGTTATCCTCAGGGTTTGGCTCTCTCGGGTTAATGACTTCTGTATTGGTATTTTTCTTCATTCTCAGCTTCCTCAGTTTCTCCGTCTCATTCTTAGATGATATTTGACACCTTTTTTACAGGTTTGTCCTGATGGAAAGACCATCGAAGCTGAAGCTGCTCACGGAACGGTTACTCGCCATTACAGGGTTCATCAGAAAGGCGGTGAAACAAGCACAAACAGCATTGCATCAATTTTTGCTTGGACTCGTGGGCTTGCACACAGGTAATGATGCTACATTACTGTCATATTATTTCTTATAACGATGTCTTGAACTATATGCTGTTTCTAGGGCCAAGTTAGATGATAACGCAAAACTTTTGGAGTTCACCGAGAAACTAGAAGAAGCTTGCATTAGTACCGTTGAATCCGGTAAAATGACAAAGGATCTTGCCCTTATAAGCCATGGATCTAAGTGAGCACTGACCATCAATCATCCCACTTCCCGCATTTGCATTGCAAATTCACAGTGTTTTTACAACTTTGTAGGCTGACTAGAGACCAGTATCTTAACACCGAGGAGTTCATCGATGCAGTTGCCGATGCGCTCAAGGCAAAACTTTCTGCCTGAAAATCATTTCAAGTATGTCGCTGCCAGCTCTTCTTTGTTCTCATCTTTATTTGCACTTGCTTTTGAATCCATTTAATTTGTTTGTGCGACTTGACTTGAGTGAACAAACTGTCTTTGGTCTGGTGTGTTCTACCTGTGACAATGTTTTTATCTTTAAGAAATAAATTAAATCATTCTATTTGCCTTAGTAAATAACAGTAGAAGTAACTGTCTTAATTTAATAATTTGTTTTTAGAGAATTGATGGTTATTTGGATAATGTTTTATTTATTAAACGTATAATCCTCATTAACGGTCTTGTTTCCTTGCTTTGGGCCCATTAAAAGCCCAATCTTTCGTTATAAGAACGAGGTATTCCAGCAAGGATATTGCTGGTAAGTCATTCAGTTTGAATTTTGAATGCCAATTTCTATTTCTCTCCAACGCTCTTCATTTCTTCGCCTTCCAATTCAATCGCCCGATGCGACGGCGATAGGATCTGGTTTTTCTTTGCCTCTATCGCCTTCTCGGGCGATGAATCTGGGTTTTCTATTCCTATAACGGCTTATATGGCTCTGGATCTTGTTTTTCTTTGTATAATTAGGATTTGTTGTGAACTGTTTTCCTGCTATGATTATGCGAGATTCGAATCGTGTTCTGATGCTCTTGATATGTCCGTAGATCAATCATCTTAGTCTCTCGGTTTTAATTGATAATTTGTTCAATTTCGTCGAGCATATTCGTTCAATCATCTTTATATTTTTGTGTGTTTGGATTAGTTTTTGAAATTTTGAATGGAGTCTGTGGATCTAGCCCGCGCTTCTGGATATTTTTCCATAGCAAGTTTTATATTCTTTCACATATAGAAATACAGTCAATGTTGGATATTTAGGGTAGTTTTTTTCATGTGAATAATTTTTCCTTACTCTTTTCCTTATCTTTAGTCATTTGAAATTAGTTTTTAAAGAATTCGATTCTATCATGAAAAGGTTTTATTGACACTTCAGAGTACTTTTATGGATGAGGTATCTGGAATATGAATCTTTGTGATTGGGTGGTAGGTTGTGGAATTTCCTAAGATTTGTTTTCTCATTGTTCATATCCCGTGTATAGAATTCTAAGAATTTCCTGGAATCTCATTGTTCATATCCTGGAATTTCCTAAGAATTCTTCGCTAGTTTTTTTTCTTAACATTTTTAAAGGTTTTGCTTTAAATTAGTTTTATTCTGTAATGACAAGGTTTCATTAAAACTTCAAGGCATTTTTTAGGGATATAATATTTCCCATCTGAATCTATGTGATTGAGTGATGGTTTGTAAAATTTACTATGAATCCATTTCTCATTGTTCTTATCCAGTTTATGTTGGATGATTTTTTCCGAATTTTTTCTCTTGCCACTTTTAACTTGTGTTTTATATTAATTTTATTTTGTCATGGCAAGAAATTTTTCGTGAGTCTTTAATCTTTAATCACGTTTAACTTGTCTTATTTTAAATTAGTTTTATTATGTCATGTCAAGGTTTCATTAAAATTTCAGAGCATTTCTTAGGGATATAGTACCTGGAACCTAAATATATGTGATTGGGTTGTGCTTTGTATAATTTCGTAAGATTCCTTTTTTCGTTGTTTAGATCCGGTCTATGTTGGATAACTTTTCCGAGTTTTTTCTCTTGGCACTTTTAACTTGCTTTGTTTTAAATTAGTTTTATTATAGACAAGAAATTCTTATCAAGTGTTTATTGCCTAAACAATTGTTTTTTCATTGTTTAGATCCCGTGTATGTTGGGCCACTTTAAACGATTGTTAAGATCATGTGTATGTTGGGTAACTTTAAATGATTGTTAAGATCCTGTGTATGTTGGGTCACTTTAAACGATTGTTAAGATCCCGTGTATTTTTGGTCACTTTAAACGATTGTTTAGATCATGTGTATGTTGGGTCACGTTAAACGATTGTTTAGATCCCATTTACGTTGAGTCACTTTAAACAATCGTTTAGATCACACGTATGTTTNGATTTTTAGAGAATTGATGGTTATTTGGATAATGTTTTATTTATTAAACATATAATTCTCATTAACGGTCTTCTTTCCTTGCTTTGGGCCAATTAAAAGCCCAATCTTTCGTTATAAGAAGGAGGTATTCCAGCAAGGATATTGCTGGTTAGTCATTCAGTTTGAATTTTGAATGCCAATTTCTACTTCTCTCCAACGCTCTCCATTTCTTCGCCTTCCAATTCAATCGCCCGATGCGACGGCGATAGGATCTGGTTTTTGTCTGCCTCTATCGCCTTCTCGGGCGATGAATCTGGTTTTTCTATTCCTATAACGGCTTATATGGCTCTGAATGTTGTTTATCTTGGTATAAGTAGGATTTGTTGTGAACTGTTTTCCTGATATGAGTATGCGAGATTCGAATCGAGTTCTGATGCTCTTGATATGTCTGTAGATCAATCATCTTAGTCTCTCGGTTTTAATTGATAATTCGTTCAATCATCTTTTTATTTTGTTTATGTTTTGGATTAGTTTTTGAAATTTGAATGGAGTCTGTGGATCTAGCCCGCTTTTCTGGATGTTTTTCCATAGCAAGTTTTATATTCTTTCACATATAGAAATACAGTCAATGTTGGATATTTTTTTTCATGTGAGTAATTTTTCTTTACTCATTTCCTTATCTTTAGTCATTTGAAATTAGTTTTTAAAGAATTCGATTCTATCATGAAAAGGTTTTATTGACACTTCAGAGTACTTTTATGGATGAGGTATCTGGAATATGAATATTTGTGATTGGGTGGTAGGTTGTGGAATTTCCTAAGATTCGTTTTCTCATTGTTCATATCCACAAATTCTTCGCTAGTTTTTTTTCTTAACATTTTTAAAGGTTTTGCTTTAAACTAGTTTTATTCTGTAATGACAAGGTTTCATTAAAACTTGACATTTTTCAGGGATATAATATTTCCCATCTGAATCTATGTGATTGAGTGATGGTTTGTAAAATTTACTATGAATCCATTTCTCATTGTTCTTATCCAGTTTATGTTGGATGATTTTTTCCGAATTTTTTCTCTTGCCACTTTTAACTTGTGTTTTATATTAATTTTATTTTGTCATGGCAAGAAATTTTTCGTGAGTCTTTAATCTTTAATCACGTTTAACTTGTCTTATTTTAAATTAGTTTTATTATGTCATGTCAAGGTTTCATTAAAATTTCAGAGCATTTCTTAGGGATATAGTACCTGGAACCTAAATATATGTGATTGGGTTGTGCTTTGTATAATTTCGTAAGATTCCTTTTTTCGTTGTTTAGATCCGGTCTATGTTGGATAACTTTTCCGAGTTTTTTCTCTTGGCACTTTTAACTTGCTTTGTTTTAAATTAGTTTTATTATAGACAAGAAATTCTTATCAAGTGTTTATTGCCTAAACAATTGTTTTTTCATTGTTTAGATCCCGTGTATGTTGGGCCACTTTAAACGATTGTTAAGATCATGTGTATGTTGGGTAACTTTAAATGATTGTTAAGATCCTGTGTATGTTGGGTCACTTTAAACGATTGTTAAGATCCCGTGTATTTTTGGTCACTTTAAACGATTGTTTAGATCATGTGTATGTTGGGTCACGTTAAACGATTGTTTAGATCCCATTTACGTTGAGTCACTTTAAACAATCGTTTAGATCACACGTATGTTTGATCACTTTAAACAATTGTTTAGATTCCAAGTATTTTGGGTCACCTTAAAGGATTGTTAAGATCCTTTGTATGTTGGGTCACTTTAAACGATTGTTAAGATCCCATGTATGTTGAGTCACTTTAAACAATTGTTAAGATTCTGTGTATGTTCGGTCACTTTAAACGATTGTTTAGATCTCGTGTATGTTGGGTCCCTTTAAACGATTGTTTAGATCCCGTGTATGTTGGGTCACGTTAAGCGATTGTTTAGATCCCGTGTACGTTGGGTCACTTTAAACGATTGTTTAGATTCCGTGTATGTTGGGTCACTTTAAACGANCTAGTTTTTTTTCTTAACATTTTTAAAGGTTTTGCTTTAAATTAGTTTTATTCTGTAATGACAAGGTTTCATTAAAACTTCAGGGCACTTTTTGGGGGTTTAATATTTCCCATCTGAATCTATGTGATTGAGTGATGGTTTGTAAAATTTACTATGAATCCTTTTCTCATTGTTGTTATCCAGTTTATGTTGCATGATTTTTTCCCGAATTTTTTCTTTTGGCACTTTTAACTTGTGTTTTATATTAATTTTATTTTAAACAATTGTTTAGATCACACGTATGTTTGATCACTTTAAACAATTGTTTAGATTCCAAGTATGTTGGGTCACCTTAAAGGATTGTTAAGATCCTTTGTATGTTGGGTCACTTTAAACGATTGTTAAGATCCCATGTATGTTGGGTCACTTTAAACGATTGTTTAGATTCCGTGTATGTTGGGTCACTTTAAACGATTGTTTAGATCTCGTGTATGTTGGGTCACTTTAAACGATTGTTTAAATGCCGCGTATGTAGGATCACTTTAAACAATCGTTTAGACCCCGCGTATGTTGGATCACTTTGAACATTTGTTTAGATCCCGCGTATGTTTGGATAACTTTAAACAATCGTTTAGATCCCGTGTATTTTGGATCACGTTAAACATTCGTTTAGATCCCGCGTATTTTGATCACTTTAAACAATCCTTTAGATCCCACGTATGTTGGATTACTTTAAACAATTGTTTAGATTCCGTGTACGTTGGATTACTTTAAACAATCGTTTAGATCCCGCGTATGTTTGATCACATTGTTTAGATTCTGCGTATGTTGGATCACTTTAAACAATTGTTTAGATCACGCGTATGTTGGATCATTTTAAACAATTGTTTAGATTCCGCGTATGTTGGATCACTTTAAACAATTGTTTAGATCCCACGTATATTGGTTCACTTTAAACAATCGTTTAGATCCCACATATCTTCGATCTTTTTAAACAATCTTTTAGATCCCGTGTATGTTGGTTCACTTTAAACAATAGTTTAGATCACGCGTATGTTTGATCACTTTAAACAATTGTTTAGATTCCAAGTATATTGGGTCACTTTTAAGGATTGTTAAGATCATGTGTATGTTGGGTCATTTTAAATGATTGTTAAGATCCCTTGAATGTTGGGTCACTATAAACGATTGTTAAGATCCCGTGTATGTTCGGTCACTTTAAACGATTGTTTAGTTCTTGTGTATGTTTGGTCACTTTAAACTATTCTTTAAATCCCGTGTATGTTGGGTCACGTTAAGCGATTGTTTAGATCCCGTGTATGTTGGGTCACTTAACGATTGTTTCTATTCCGTGTATGTTGGGTCACTTTAAATGATTGTTTAGATCTCGTGTATGTTGGGTCACTTTAAACGATTGTTTAGATCCCTTGTATGTTTGGTCACTTTACACGATTGTTTAGATGCCACGTATGTACGATCACTTTAAACAATCGTTTAGATCCCGTGTATGTTGGATCACTTTAAACAATTGTTTACATGCCGCGTATGTTGGATCACTTTGAACAATCGTTTAGTTCCCGCATATTTTGGATCACTTTAAACAATCGTTTAGTTCTCGTGTATTTTGGATCATGTTAAACAATCGTTTAGATCCCGCGTATCTTGGATTACTTTAAACAATTGTTTAGATCCTGTGTACGTTGGATCACTTTAAACAATTGTTTAGATTCCGTGTATGTTGGATCACTTTAAACAATCGTTTAGATTCCGTGTATGTTGGATCACATTGTTTAGATTCTGCGTATGTTGGATGACTTTAAACAATTGTTTAGATCACGCGTATTTTGGATCACTTTAAACAGTTTAGATCCCGCGTATATTGGCTCACTTTAAACAATCGTTTAGATCCCACGTATGTTCGATCTTTTTAAACAATCTTTTAGATCACGCTTATGTTGGATCACTTTAAACAATTGTTTAGATCCCACGTATGTTGGTTCACTTTAAGCAATCGTTTATGTCATGCGTATGCTTGATCACTTTAATCAATTGTTTAGATTCCAAGTATGTTGGGTCACTTTAAATGATTGTTAAGATCATGTGTATGCTGGATCACTTTAAATGATTGTTAAGATCCCGTGTATGTTGGGTTACTTTAAACGATTGTTAAGATCCCGTGTATGTTCGGTCACTTTAAATGATTATTTAGATCCCGTGTATGTTGGGTCAATTTAAACGATTGTTTAGATCTTGTGTATGTTGTGTCACGTTAAGCGATTGTTTAGATATTGTGTACGTTGGGTCACTTTAAACGATTGTTTAGATTCTGTGTATGTTGGGTCACTTTAAACGATTGTTTAGATCTGGTGTATGTTGGGTCACTTTATACGATTGTTTAGATGCCGCGTATGTAGGATCACTGTAAACAATCGTTTAGATCCCACGTATGTTGGATCACTTTAAACAATTGTTTAGATGCCAGGTATGTTGGATCACTTTGAACAATCGTTTAGATCCTGCGTATGTTGGATCACTTTAAACAATTGTTTAGTTCCCGTGTATTTTGGATCATGTTAAACAATCGTTTAGATCCCGTGTATGTTGGATTCTTTAAACAATTGTTTAGATCGCGCGTACGTTGGATTACTTTAAACAATTGTTTAGATCCCGTGTACGTGGATCACTTTAAACAGTCGTTTAGATCCCGCGTATGTTGAATCACATAAAACAATTGTTTAGATTCCGCTTATGTTGGATCACTTTAAACAATTGTTTAGATCCCACGTATGTTGGTTCGCTTTAAACAATCGTTTAGATCCCGCGTATGTTGGATCACTTTAAACAATTGTTTAGATCCCGCGTATGTTGGTTCACTTTAAACAATCGTTTAGATAACGCGTATGTTTGATCACTTTAAACAATTGTTTAGATTCCAAGTATGTTGGGTCACTTTAAAGGATTGTTAATATCATGTGTATGTTGGATCACATTAAATGATTGTTAAGATCCCGTGTATGTTAGGTCACTTTAAACGATTGTTAAGATCCCGTGTATGTTCGGTCACTTTAAACGATTGTTTAGATCCCGTGTATGTTCGGTCAATTTAAACGATTGTTTATATCCTGTGTATGTTGTGTTACGTTAAGCGATTGTTTAGATCCCGTGTACGTCTATGTTAAATGGACACCGCCACGGCGTCACGGGGATTCGCGGACTCGGATTCGGTGACTCAGATTTGTTAAAGAGTCCGATTCGTTAATATCAATTATTTTTTTAATTAAAATATAAAATTTTAAAAAGACATTTGTTGTTAACATGGTTCATAATTAATAATAAATAAAATTATGTTTATCTAATTATATTATACAAAATAATAAATTACTACCACAAATATATATGATAATTAATGTTTAAAACCTGTAAAATGTCGAAATAATTGGTATAAACTATATCATATTCCAATAATACTGATATACAACTAATTTTTTAAACATTAACGAATTATATTAATATATATAAATAAAAACAAATTTAAATAATGACTATTTCAAAATAAATAATAATAAATTTAAATATAAAAAANTGTTTAGATTCCAAGTATGTTGGGTCACTTTAAATGATTGTTAAGATCATGTGTATGCTGGATCACTTTAAATGATTGTTAAGATCCCGTGTATGTTGGGTTACTTTAAACGATTGTTAAGATCCCGTGTATGTTCGGTCACTTTAAATGATTATTTAGATCCCGTGTATGTTGGGTCAATTTAAACGATTGTTTAGATCTTGTGTATGTTGTGTCACGTTAAGCGATTGTTTAGATATTGTATACGTTGGGTCACTTTAAACGATTGTTTAGATTCTGTGTATGTTGGGTCACTTTAAACGATTGTTTAGATCTGGTGTATGTTGGGTCACTTTATACGATTGTTTACATGCCGCGTATGTAGGATCACTGTAAACAATCGTTTAGATCCCACGTATGTTGGATAACTTTAAACAATTGTTTAGATGCCGGGTATGTTGGATCACTTTGAACAATCGTTTAGATCCTGCGAATGTTGGATCACTTTAAACAATCGTTTAGTTCCCGTGTATTTTGGATCATGTTAAACAATCGTTTAGATCCCGTGTATGTTGGATTCTTTAAACAATTGTTTAGATCCCACGTACGTTGGATTACTTTAAACAATTGTTTAGATCCCGTGTACGTGGATCACTTTAAACAATCGTTTAGATCCCGCATATGTTGAATCACATTAAACAGGTGTTTAGATTCCGCGTATGTTGGATCACTTTAAACAATTGTTTAGATTCCACGTATGTTGGTTCACTTTAAACAATCGTTTAGATCCCGCGTATGTTGGATCACTTTAAACAATTGTTTAGATCCCGCGTATGTTGGTACACTTTAAACAATCGTTTAGATAACGCGTATGTTTGATCACTTTAAACAATTGTTTAGATTCCAAATATGTTGGGTCACTTTAAAGGATTGTTAATATCATGTGTATGGATCACATTAAATGATTGTTAAGATCCCGTGTATGTTAGGTCACTTTAAACGATTGTTAAGATCCCGTGTATGTTCGGTCACTTTAAACGATTGTTTAGATCCCGTGTATGTTCGGTCAATTTAAACGATTGTTTATATCCTGTGTATGTTGTGTTACGTTAAGCGATTGTTTAGATCCCGTGTACGTTAGGTCACTTTAAACGATTGTTTAGATTCCGTGTATGTTGGGTCACTTTAAACGATTGTTTAGATCCCGTGTATGTTGGGTCACTTTATACGATTGTTTGGATCCCGTGTATGTTGGATTACTTTAAACAATTGTTTAGATCCCGCGTACGTTGGATTACTTTAAACAATTGTTTAGTTCCATGTACGTTGGATCACTTTAAACAATCGTTTAGATCCCGCGTATGTTGGATCACTTTAAACAATTGTTTAGATGCCGCGTATGTTGGATCACTTTAAACAATCGTTTAGTTCCCGTGTATTTTGGATCACGTTAAACAATCGTTTAGATCCCATGTATGTTGGATTACAATTGTTTAGATCCCGCGTACGTTGGATTACTTTAAACAATTGTTTAGTTCCGTGTACGTTGGATCACTTTAAACATTTGTTTAGATCCCGCGTGTGTTGTATTACTTTAAACAATCGTTTATATCCCGCGTATGTTGGATCACATTGTTTAGATTCCGTGTATGTTGGATCACTTTAAACATTTGTTTAAATCCCGCGTATATTGGTTCACTTTAATCAATTGTTTAGATTCCAAGTATGTTGGGTCACTTTAAATGATTGTTAAGATCATGTGCATGTTGGATCACTTTAAATGATTGTTAAGATCCCGTGTATGTTGGGTCATTTTAAACGATTGTTAAGATCCCGTGTATGTTCGGTCACTTTAAACGATTATTTAGATCCCGTGTATGTTTAGTCAATTTAAACGATTGTTTAGATCATGTGTATGTTGTGTCACGTTAAGCGATTGTTTAGATCTCGTGTACGTTGGGTCACTTTAAACGATTGTTTAGATTTCGTATATGTTGGGTCACTTTAAACGATTGTTTAGATCTGGTGTATGTTGGGTCACTTTATACGATTGTTTAGATGCCGCGTATGTAGGATCACTTTAAACAATCGTTTAGATCCCGCGTATGTTGTATCACTCTAAACAATTGTTTAGATGCCGCGTATGTTGGATCACTTTGAACAATCGTTTAGATCATGCGTATGTTGGATCACTTTAAACAATCGTTTAGTTCCCGTGTATTTTGGATCATGTTAAACAATCATTTAGATCCCGTGTATGTTGGATTACTTTAAACAATTGTTTAGATCCCGTGTACGTTGGATCACTTTAAACATTTGTTTAGATCCCGCGTATGTTGGATCACTTTAAATGATCTTTTAGATCCCGTGTATGTTGGATCACATTGTTTAGATTCCGCGTATGTTGGATCACTTTAAACAATTGTTTAGATCTCGTGTATATTGGTTCACTTTAAACAATCGTTTAGATCCCGCATATGTTGGATCACTTTAAACAATTGTTTTGATGCCGCGTATGTTGTATCACTTTGAACAATCGTTTAGATCTCGCGTATGTTGGATCGCTTTAAACAATCGTTTAGATCCCGCATATGTTGGATAACTTTATACAATTCACTTTAAACTATTGTTTAGATCCCACGTATTTTGGATCATTTTAAACAATCTTTTAGATCCCCCGTATGTTGGACCACTTTAAACAATCGTTTAGTTCCAGTGTATTTTTGATCACTTTAAACAATCGTTTAGACCCCGCGTATGTTGGATCACCTTAAACAATCGTTTAGATCTCGTGTTTTTTGGATCAGTTAAACATTTGTTTAGATTTCGTGTATGTTGAATCACTTTAAACTATTTTTTAGATCATGTGTATGTTGGATCACTTTAAACTTATTTTGTTTTAAATTAGTTTTATTTAAAGACGTTTTACAGATTTTGTTTTAAATTAATTTATTTTGTCATATCATTTTTTTCATGAGTTTATTCTCTGAACACTTTTAACTTTTCTTGTTTGAAATTAGTTTTATTCTATCTTAACAAGGTTTGTTAGACATCACGGCATTTTTTAGGGACATAGTATCTAGAATATGAATGTATCTGATTGGCTAGTGGTTTGTAGAATTTCCTAAGATTCGGTCTTATTTTTCATATCAAGTTTTTGTGTGATAAAATGTTTTTTGCTACTCTTTTTATTAGTTTTATTAGCCTTTTCAGGGCTATTGTTATTCTTGTTTTCTCTATTCTTCCTTAGAGTGCGCTTGGGTCGTTGGTTTTGTTTGAAATCATATTCTCTATTGTCCACGAGTTCTGCTTTAATTAGGATGTTTATATCTACATGTTAAGAGCAGAAAGTACGACCAGTGCGAATTTTAAAAAACCCTTTCTGCATAGGATTGGTATTTTGTAACCTAAATTTACAATTAGGTTTAGGGATTCTCTACTTTCCCTCTTATAAACTAATCCACGTACACTCTCGTCATAATTTCGGCTAGACTCTAGAAATTTAACACTGTTAAATTTTTAGAGCTATGTCAATTTAGATCAAATTTAACACTCTATATTGCATTATTTTGAGTTTTTTTCTCTTCACTTTTAACTTGATTGGTTTTAACTTAGTTTTATTCAGTCAAGATCATACAAAGTTTCATTAAGACTCTAAAGCATTTTTTTGGATATAATATCTAGAATCTGAATCTATATGATTGGGTGGTGGTTTGTAAAATTTCCCAAGATTTCTTTTTTCATGGTTCAGATCCCATCATTGTTGGATCATCTTTTCCGAGTTTTTTATTCTTAACAATTTTTTTCATGAGTTTATTCTCTAAACACTTTTACCTTGTCTTGTTTGAAATTTGTTTGATTCTATCTTATCAAGGTTTGTTAGAGTTCAGGGCAATTTTAGGGACATAGTATCTGCAATCTGAATGTACCTGATTGGGTAGTGGTTTGTAAAATTTCCTATTATTCCGTCTTATTTTTCATATCAAGTTTTTTTTGGATAAATTTTTTGCGATTTTTTTTATTAGTTTTATTAGCCTTTTCAGGGCGATTGTTATTCTTGTTTTCTCTATTGTTCCTTAAAGTGCGTGGGTCGTTGGTTTTGTTTGAAATCATATTCTCTATTGTCCACGAGTTATGCTTTAAGAGGATGTCTATATCTACACGCAAAATTAATTTCTGAATAGGGATTGTTAAGAGCAGACAGTAGGACCGGTAGGAATTTAAAAAAATCAGTTGTGAATAGAATTGTTATTTTGGAACCTAAAAAAATCTAGTGAATACTAGCGATTTTCGCCTTTTGTGTATAAGTTGTTTTGATAATTTATGTATTATTTTTAAAAATTTTAAAGTTTGGAGATATAGCCATTAATATTAAATTTATAGAGTCGGGTCAATTAACGTGAAGAGTGTGCTCGGATATAACGTATAAGAGAGAGGAGAATACATTGTAAAAGACTTGAACAAGTCATTTACTATGATCCACATTCTCTCTTATAAACCAATCCATCCCACTTTAATTTACAATTTGAGACAATTCTTCATATTTCAACACACCCTCTCAAGTCCAACCACCTGCCAAGTTGGACTTGACAATTCAAATCGGTGGATTGCTAACCGATCAAATAAATCAGACTAACCCTCGGTATGGTCACTCGGGATTTTTTCCAAACCCGCTCCGATACCATGTTAAATTTCTAGAGTCGGGTCAATTACGCGGGGAGTGCGCTCTGATATAACATATAAAAGGGAAGTAACCACACCATAAAAGAATTGAATAAGTCATTTACTATGATCCACTTTATCTCTTATAAACCAATTCATCTCACTTTTCATTTCTAATGTGGGACAAATTACACAATTTCAACACACCCCCTTAAGTCAAAATACCTTACAAATTTGAACTTGAAATTGAATGAACTGGAATTTCCCGGTATTGATAATCAGGATTTTGACCGAACCATATCCGATACTATGTTAAGTTTATAGAGTCGAGTCAATTAACGTGGGGAATGTGCTCGGATATAACATATAAGATAAAGGAGACCACATCGTAAAAGACTTGAACAAGTCATTTACTATGGTTCAATTTCCCTCTTATAAACTAATCCACACACACTCTCGTCATAATTTCGGCCAAACACTAGAAATTTAACATTGTTAAATTTTTAGAGCCATGTCAATTTAGGTAGGGAGTGTCTCATATATAACGGATCATATGGATGATATCATATTGTAAAAGACTTGAATTAGTCATTTACTATTATCAACATTCCTCTTATAAACCAATCAATCCCACTTTCATTTTCCAATGTGGGACAATTCTTCATATTTAATCCACCGATTTGAATGGTCAAGTTCAACTTGTCATGTAGTTGGACTTGATGGGTGTGTTGAAATTGTGTAATTTGTCTTACATTGGAAATGAAAAATTGGATGAATTGGTTTATAAGAGGGAAGTGTACTATAGTAAATGACTTGTTTAATTTTTTAAGGTGTGGTCTCCTCCCTTTTATACGTTATATCCAAGCATACTCCCCAAGTAAATTAACTCGACTCTATAAATTTCACAAATACATCTTTTCAAGGCTAATTGAACAAAGACAACTCTAGAGACATTTAAAATATTAACGAGTTTAATGGTAAAATATAAACGGTTTTGGAAGTTTTGGGGTCAAACATGCAATTCTTAAACTTTGAGAATATTGTATTTACAATATTTAAAAGTTAAGGAGTCAAAAGTGTACATTATATCAACTTCGTGATCCTTGTATGCAATTTATAAACTTTGAAGACACGCTGTTATATTATTATAAAATTTGGGGTTAGTTACAAACATCACTCTTTTATATTAAACTAACAATAAAAAAAATAAAAGAAAATGACGTGTTTGGTCCCCAAAGTTTCAATAATTTGCCAAAATTGGTCCCCTATGTTTTAAATGTCAAATTAAGTCCTCAAATTTTTATTAATTTGGCAAATTGAATTCACAAAGTTTAACAATTTGGTAAATTAAGTCATCAAAATTTTAAGCAATAGCACCCCCAAATTTTAAAGTTTGCAAAATTGGTCCACAAAATTTACATACGGTAACATATATGGTCCCCAAAATTTGGGCGAATTCGGTCTCCATTTAATTTTAAAGCCGTTAGTTTTACCGTAAGGGTCAGACTCGGAAACTCGATCCGACCCGAAAATTAAATTTTAAAAAAATAACTTTCTTTAAAAACAATTTATTTTTGAAAAAAATATATTTAATTTTTTAAAAAAATATATTTAATTTTTTAAAAAAATATATTTAATTTTTTAAAAAAATATAAAATAGTTTTTTGACTATTTTGATCGGTAATACAGATACCAGGGTTTTTCCGGGTTTGATTCGAAAATTAAATAATTGCAAATATTTACTAATTGATTAGAATCCTAATACCATGTACCCTGCAATGGGTAAGGTCCAGTTATAATTGGGCCGACCTAGGTAATAAAAGGCGAACTCGCGTTGCCCAAAGTCCACTGCTTAGTAGATTTGAGATAATTGGCCCGATGTTCCGCAATGAGACCGAAGCTGGACTTGGCAAAATAAAAGGGCGTTTGACAAGTGACCCTATGGTTCGATCCAGACGATTACAGTCCACGCGTCCCACGCTTCGGGCCTCCACACGTTTACCACACTTCGGACCGAATCACGTAGGCCACGCTTCGGTCCCGGCCGCGTTTTACATCGTGCGACAACAACATTCAACAAACTTGTTAGAGGCAGTTGCATGGCGTTGATTTCACACGCCCTTAGCTCTATAAATACAGAGTTTGACGACGGAATTAGAGGACCTTTTGGACGCGTATGAACTGTTAACTTGTCGGAATTCTTATCGCTTTCTTATACCTCGTCATCTTCATTAACTTCTGCTCTCTTTTGTAATGAACAACTGTTTGATTAGTAAATCGACTAAGAGTTTTTCCTGCTCTTAGTCAATTGGTTTTTTCCCCATTTCCTAGGGGTTTCCACTCTAAATTACCTTGTCTATTTCTTTACTTGCATTACCTAATCGTTTCCTCACAACAAACAAATTAAAATCGAGTTCGTTTCTTAACGAACCGGATGACTGTTGGTACCCCTAAAAAGGAACCATAACAATATTCATACAAATATCGAAATAATCAATATATAAATTATTTGAAATATAAATTGTCAATATTTGTATGAGTATATTGACAATCGATATACTCATATAAATATGTGTGTCAATTTATACATTTCTGACAATCGATTTCGAAACTTGTCGGAAATAACGTTAATCGTCAATATATAAATTTTGAAAATCGATTAAATACTAAATCGTCAATATATTTGAATGGGTATATAAATATGATTAACGCTATTTGTATGAGTATTTCGGTATTTCCGACATGTTCCGACCTTAATAGTCTTACCAGACTGGAACGAAGTTCTGGACATATATATTGGCTGGTAAGGAAAAAATGGGGCGTAACCGATATTTTGAACGTTATCGAAACTTCTTCGTCAATATATAAATTGTCAGAAATCGTCAAAATAAATGTTGAGAAACAATTAAATGGAAACTTCAACAAATAAATATCATCAAACATTAATAAATTTAAGTGTTCACAATACAAATTGGTATCGTTGCAATATGTTCTATCGAAAATTACAAATCATATATAAGACTAATAATTTCGATTTATAAACACTAAAATGTATCGTGAAAATCATAAAAAAACATTAGTTTTTTTAGTTGGTTGACTAAATTTGTCAAATTATGTAAATTTTGGAGATCAAATTAGTCATTTAAAAGTTTGGAGACTAAAATTGTCACGTTTTGCAAATTTTGGGGACCATTAACACCGTTAGGGACAAAGTTTGCAAAAAACTCGAAACTTGGATGACCAAATTTGCGTAATTTTAGTTCTAGGATTTTATTTGCCACAAATTACAAATTTGTGGATCAATTATATCTCACACACATAAGTTTGGATATTGATTTTTCCAAAAAAATAATAGTTTGGGGATAAGTTTTGCATATATCAAACTTTGGCGGTTGATTTTGCAAAAAATCGGAAAATTTGAGACTTAAAATTGCCAAAAAATCCAGGACCAAAAATGTATTCCGCCCAAAAATTAATCATTCAATAGATATTTAAATAATTATTTAATTATTCTTTATAATTTTTATATCTATATATTTTTTATTAATATTCTAATATAAAAAATATTCGACTAAAGAAGATTAGATTATTATATGATCTTTTATAAATCCCAAAAACCAAGACCCACAAGAATGTGCGAAACTAGTCTTTTGCCTAACTCTACGCCCAATTGATTTGTCATAAAAGCAACTTGCCGAATTACTTAGTTAAATCATATTCTTGTTTAATTACTTTATAATTTGTATTTCAAAATCAATTCTAATATTATATTAATTATTTTATTAATTACTTAAAATGTATTAATCAATTTGTATCTTAACACCGAGGAGTTTATCTATGCAGTTGCCGAGACGCTCAAGGAAATACTGTGCCTGAAAATCTTTTCAAGTATGTCATCAACTCTTCTTTGTTCTCATCTTTATTTGCACTTGCTTTTGAATCCATTTAATTTGTGCGACTTTACTTGAATTAACAAACTTTCTTTGATCTGGTCTGTTGTACTTGTAACTTTATGTTTTTACCTTTATTAAATTAATTAAATCATTTTATATTCCTTAGTAAATAACAGTAAAAGTAAGTGCCTTAGAGAATTTAATAATTTAATAAACTAAAAATAAATTATTATTATTAAACGTATAATCCACATTAACGGTCTTGTTTCCTTGCTTTGGGCCCATTAAAAGCCCAATCTTTTTAGTTAAAAAGAAGGAGGTACTCCAACCAAGATATTGATAGTTAGTCATTCAGTTTGAATTTTGAATGCCAATTTCTACTTCTCTCCAACGTTCTCCATTTCTTCCCCTTCCAATTCAATCGCCCGATGCGATGATGATAGGATCTGGTTTTTCTCTGCTTCCATCGCCTTCTCGGGCGATGAATCTGGTTTTTCTATTCCTATAACGGCTTATATGGCTCAGGATCTTGTTTTTCTTTGTATAATTAGGATTTGTTGTGAACTGTTTTCCTGCTATGATTATGCGAGATTCGAATCGTGTTCTGATGTTCTTGATATGTCCGTAGATCAATCATCTTAGTCTCTCGGTTTTAATTGATAATTTGTTCAATTTCGTTCAGCATATTCGTTCAATCATCGTTATATTTTGTTTGTGTTTTCGATTAGTTTTCGAAATTTTGAATGGAGTCTGTGGATTTAGCCCGCACTTCTGAATATTTTTCCATAGCAAGTTTTATATTCTTTCACATACATCCTTGTCTTGTGTCGTTGTAATTAGGTTTTCTGAGAAATGCGGATCTATCATTACAGAAATACAGTCAATGTTGGATATTTTTTCATGAGTAATTTTCGTTACTCTTTTCCTTATCTTTAGTCATTTTAAATTAGTTTTTAAAGAATTCGATTCTATAATGAAAAAGTTTNCTTTCACATATAGAAATACAGTCAATGTTGGATATTTAGGGTAGTTTTTTTCATGTGAATAATTTTTCCTTACTCTTTTCCTTATCTTTAGTCATTTGAAATTAGTTTTTAAAGAATTCGATTCTATCATGAAAAGGTTTTATTGACACTTCAGAGTAGTTTTATGGATGAGGTATCTGGAATATGAATCTTTGTGATTGGGTGGTAGGTTGTGGAATTTCCTAAGATTTGTTTTCTCATTGTTCATATCCCGTGTATAGAATTCTAAGAATTTCCTGGAATCTCATTGTTCATATCCTGGAATTTCCTAAGAATTCTTCGCTAGTTTTTTTTCTTAACATTTTTAAAGGTTTTGCTTTAAATTAGTTTTATTCTGTAATGACAAGGTTTCATTAAAACTTCAAGGCATTTTTTAGGGATATAATATTTCCCATCTGAATCTATGTGATTGAGTGATGGTTTGTAAAATTTACTATGAATCCTTTTCTCATTGTTCTCATCGTTTAGATCCCGTATATGTTGGGTCATTTTGAATGATTGTTTAGATCCCGTGTATGTCGGGTCAATTTGAACGATTGTTTAGATCCCTGTATGTCGGATCACTTTAAACGATTGTTTAGATCCCTTGTATGTTGGATCATTTTAAACGATCGTTTAGATCCCGCGTATGTGGGATCATTTTAAACAATCGTTTAGATCCCACGTATGTTGGATCACTTTAAACAATCGTTTAGATCCTACGTACGTAGGATCACTTTAAACAATCGTTTAGATCTCGTGTATGTCGGGTCACTTTAAACGATCTTTTAGATCTCGTGTATGTCGAGTCACCTTAAACGATCATTTAGATCTCGTGTATGTCAGATCACTTTAAACGATGGTTTAGATCATGTGTATGTTAGGTCATTTTAAACGATTGTTTAGATCCCGTGTATGTCGGGTCACTTTAAACGATTGTTTAGATCCGATGTATGTTGGGTCACTTTAAACTATTGTTTAGATACCGTGTATGTTGGATCACTTTAGCCAATCGTTTAGATCCCGTGCATGTCGGATCATTTTAAACAATCGTTTAGATCCTACGTATGTCAGATCATTTTAAAAAATCGTTTAGATCCCGCGTATGTTGGATCATTTTAAAAAATCTTTTAGATCCCATGTATGTTGGATCACTTTAAACAATCGTTTAGATTCCCCGTATGTTGGATCACTTTAAACAATCGTTTACATCCCGCGTAAGTTGGATCACTTTAAACAATCGTTTAAATCCCACGTATGTTATATCACTTTAAACAATCGTTTAGATCCACGTACGTAGGATCACTTTAAGCGATCGTTTAGATCTCGTGTATGTCGGGTCACTTTAAACGATCGTTTATCATTTTAAACATTCGTTTAGATCCCACGTACTTAGGATCACTTTATATGATCGTTTAGATCTCATGTATGTCGGGTCACTTTAAACGTTCGTTTAGATCTCGTGTATGTCGGGTCACTTTAAACAATCGTTTAGACCTCGTGCATGTCGGGTCATTTTAAACGATTGTTTAGATCCTGTGTATGTCGGGTCACTTTAAACGATTGTTTAGATCATGTGTATGTCGGGTCATTTTAAACGATTGTTTAGATCCTATGTATGTTGGGCCAATTTAAACTATTGTTTGGATCCCGTGTATGTCGAGTCATTTTAAACGATTGCTAAGATCTCCTGTATGTCTGGTTACTTTGAACGATTGTTTAGATCACGTGTATGTCGGATCACTCTTAACGATTGTTTAGATCCCGTATATGTCTGGTAACTTTGAACGATATTTTAGATCCCGTGTATGTTGGGTCATTATAAAAGATTGTTTAGATCCCATGTATGTTGGGTTACTTTAAACGATTGTTTAGATCCTGTGTATGTTGGGTCACTTTAAACGATGGTTTAGATCCCGCATTTGTTGGATCACTTTAAACAATCGTCTAGATCCCACGTATGTTGGATCACTTTAAACAATCGTTTAGATCCCGCATATGTTGGATCACTTTAAACAATCGTTTAAATACCGCGTATGTTGGATCACTTTAACCAATCGTTAAGATCTCGTGTATGTTGGGTCACTTTAAACGATCGTTTAGAACTCGTGTATGTCAGGTCACTTTAAACGATTGTTTAGATCCCGTGTATGTCAAGTAACTTTAAACGATTGTTTAGATCTCGTGTATGTCAGGTCACTTTAAACGATTGTTTGGATCCCGTGTATGTCGGGTCACTTTAAACGATTGTTTAGATCCTGCGTATGTTGGATCACTTTAAACCATTGTTTAGATCCTGCATATGTCGGATCACTTTAAACGATGGTTTAGATACCGTGTATGTTGGATCACTTTAAACAATCGTTTAGATCCTGCATATGTCGAATCACTTTAAATGATGGTTTAGATCTCGTGTATGTTGGATCACTTTAAACAATCGTTTAGATGATGCATATTTTGGATCACTTTAAACAATCTTTTAGATCACACGCATGTTGGATCTTTTTAAACAATTGTTTAGATCCTATGTCTGTTGGATCACTTTAAACAATTTTTTAGATCCCGTGTATGTGGGAACATTTTAAACAATTGTTTAGATCTCGTGTATGTTGGATCACTTTAAACAATTGTTTTAAATTTTAGATATGGTCTATGTTGCATCATTTTGAGTTTTTTTCTATTCACTTTTAACTTGATTGGTTTTAACTTAGTTTTATTCATTCATGCCCATCACAAAGTTCATTAGTACTCCAAAGCATTTTTTAGGGATATAGCATCTAGAATCTTAAACTATGTGATTGGGTGGTGGTTTGTAAAATTTCCTAAGATTTCTTTTTTCATTGTTGAGATCCCGTCATTGTTGGATCACTTTTCCGAGTTTTTTATTCTTAACATTTTTAACTTATTATGTTTTATATTAGTTTTATTCTATAAAAACGTTTTGTAGATTTTGTTTTAAATTAATTTATTTTGTCATATCATTTTTTTCATGAGTTTATTCTCTAAACACTTTTAACTTGTCTTGTTTTGTATTAGTTTGATTCTATCTTAACAAGGTTTGTTAGACATCACGGCATTTTTTAGGGACATAGTATCTAGAATATGAATGTATCTGATTGGGTAGTGGTTTGTAGAATTTCTTAAGATTCGGTCTTAAGTTTTTGTTGCATAAAATTATTAGTATTTTTTAGCCTTTTCATGGCGATTGTTATTCTTGTTTTCTCTATTCTTTCTTAGAGTGCGCTTGGGTTGTTGGTTTTGTTTGAAATCATATTCTCCATAGTCCACGATTGTTTAGATCAAACAATGAAAAATTATTATTTAACTTGTTTGATCAAACAAGAAATTTAACTTAAATGATTGTTTAGATCCGGTGCATGTTTGGTCACCTTAAACGATTGTTTAAATCATGTGTATGTCGGGTCACTTTAAACAGTTGTTTAGATCCCATGTATGTCGAGTCACTTTAAACGATTATTTAGATCCTGTGTATGTTGAATCACTTTAAACGATTGTTTAGATCCCCTGTATGTCGGGTCACTTTAGACGATTGTCTAGATCCCATGCATGTCGGGTCAATTTAAACGATTGTTTGAATCCCGTGTGTGTCGGGTCAGTTTAAACGATTGTTTAGATCCTGTGTATGTCGGGTTGCTTTAAACGATTGTTTAAATTCCGTGTATGTCGGGTCACTTTAAATGATTGTTTAGATCCCGTGTATGTGGGAACACTTTAAACAATTGTTTAGATCTCGTGTATGTTGGATCACTTTAAACAATTGTTTTAAATTTTTAGATATGGTCTATGTTGCATCATTTTGAGTTTTTTTCTATTCACTTTTAACTTGATTGGTTTTAACTTAGTTTTATTCATTCATGCCCATCACAAAGTTCATTAGTACTCCAAAGCATTTTTTAGGGATATAGCATCTAGAATCTTAAACTATGTGATTGGGTGGTGGTTTGTAAAATTTCCTAAGATTTCTTTTTTCATTGTTGAGATCCCGTCATTGTTGGATCACTNCTATTGGCAAAGGACAAGCACAAAACGACGGCCTACTGCACGTAGTACAGTGCAGGTATAAAAAGGACGCTGAGAGAACGAAAGAAAGGAGAGCCTTTTTGAATCAGAAAGAAAGGACGGAAGAAGTAGGGGATCCTCCTGGTTCTTCCTCCCCACATCCGTGGTTTCACAGCTCCTCTCGATTTATTTTCGAAGCGCTTTGTGGTCCCCCTTTGTATTGATCTGAAAACATGCATTGTATGATCCTGTTTTCGGTTATTGGAAGGGCTAAGGGCTTTTCTTTCCGCCCTTAGTCAAGTGGTTTTTTCCTCGCTTCCGAGGTTTTCCACTCTAAATCCTTTTTGCCTTCTATGCCTCTAAACCGTTAACTCTTCTCCACACATGAACAAATCATAACCGAGTTCGTCTTGTAACGAACCGGTCGACTGTTGACACCCCTGGTTTTCTAACCACAACAATAGTAATGACTTGCTCAAGTCTTTTACGGTGTGGTCTCTTTCCTTTTATACGCTATATCCAAGCACATTCCCCAAGTAAATTGACTCGACTCTATAAATTTAACAATTACATCTTTTCAAGGCTAATTGAACGAATACAAATTTTAGAGATGTTTAAAATATTAACGAGTAAAATTGTCAAATATACACGATTTTTGAAGTTTTGGGGTAAACCATACAATTCTTAAATTCTGATGGCATGGTGTTTATAACATTAAAAATTGAGGAACCAACGGCGTACATTATATCAACGTCGGGGGTCTTATATGCAATTTATAAACTTTGAAGACACATTTTTATATTATTATAATATTTGAATGTTAGTTACAAACATCACTCGAACTTTTATATTAAACTAATAATAAAAAATTAATCATCCAATAGATATTTAAATAATCATTTAATTATTCTTTATAATTTTTATATTTTAAATATTATTTTTTATTAATATTCTGATATAATAAAATATTTGGCTAAAGACTGAATGGAAGACTTAGAGTGCAACATGATCTTTTATAAATCTCTAAAACCAAAAAAGACCCACAAGAATGGGCTTTTTTGCAATTCTAACTACTAAAATTAAGGTCATTAGCCAATCTACCCATCATGTCACAAATTCTGAAAACGGCACAATTAAACCCACAATTGTTGAATGCATTAGTCCTTTATTTGACAGTAATATTTTATATTTGAAAATAAAATAGCTTTTATCATTATTTGAGTATTAAAATAGGTAAAGTATTAATTTCACCTTAAAATTAATATTTATAATAAATTTTAACTTAAAAGTAATGTTTAAAAATAATCAAATAATTCGAATTAATTATTCAAAATATCATAATTAATTGTTTTTTAGTATAAAAAAATAATATCATTTTATATTTTAAAATAATAAAATAAAAAATAATATATATNCCATGTATGTTTGTTCACTTTAAACAATTGTTTAGATCCCGCGTATGTTGGTTCACTTTAAGCAATCGTTTAGATCACGTGTATGCGTTATCACTTTAATCATATGTTTAGATTCCAAGTATGTTGGGTCACTTTAAATGATTGTTAAGATCATGTGTATGTTGGATCACTTTAAATGATTGTTAAGATCCCGTGTATGTTGGGTTACTTTAAATGATTGTTAAGATCCTGTGTATGTTCGATCACTTTTAACGATTATTTAGATCCCGTGTATGTTGGGTCAATTTAAACGATTGTTTAGTTCCTGTGTATGTTGTGTCACGTTAAGCGATTGTTTAGATCCCGTGTACGTTAGGACACTCTAAACGATTGTTTAGATTCCGTGTATGTTGGGTCACTTTAAACGATTGTTTAGATCTGGTGTATGTTGTGTCACTTTATACGATTGTTTATATGCCGCGTATGTAGGATCACTTTAAGCAATTGTTTAGATCCTGCGTATGTTGGATCACTTTAAACAATTGTTTAGATGCCGCGTATGTTGGATCACTTTGAACAATCGTTTAGATCCTGCGTATGTTGAATCACTTTAAACATTCGTTTAGTTCCTGTGTATTTTGGATCATGTTAAACAATCGTTTAGATCCCATGTATGTTGGATTACTTTAAACAGTTGTTTAGATCCCGCGTACGTTGGATTACTTTAAACAATTGTTTAGATCCCGTGTACGTTGGATCACTTTAAAAATTTGTTTAGATCCTGCGTATGTTGGATCACTTTAAACAATCGTTTAGATCCCGCGTATGTTGGATCACATTGTTTAAATTCCATGTATGTTTGTTCACTTTAAACAATTGTTTAGATCCCGCGTATGTTGGTTCACTTTAAGCAATCGTTTAGATCACGTGTATGCGTTATCACTTTAATCATATGTTTAGATTCCAAGTATGTTGGGTCACTTTAAATGATTGTTAAGATCATGTGTATGTTGGATCACTTTAAATGATTGTTAAGATCCCGTGTATGTTGGGTTACTTTAAATGATTGTTAAGATCCTGTGTATGTTCGATCACTTTTAACGATTATTTAGATCCCGTGTATGTTGGGTCAATTTAAACGATTGTTTAGTTCCTGTGTATGTTGTGTCACGTTAAGCGATTGTTTAGATCCCGTGTACGTTAGGACACTCTAAACGATTGTTTAGATTCCGTGTATGTTGGGTCACTTTAAACGATTGTTTAGATCTGGTGTATGTTGTGTCACTTTATACGATTGTTTATATGCCGCGTATGTAGGATCACTTTAAGCAATTGTTTAGATCCTGCGTATGTTGGATCACTTTAAACAATTGTTTAGATGCCGCGTATGTTGGATCACTTTGAACAATCGTTTAGATCCTGCGTATGTTGAATCACTTTAAACATTCGTTTAGTTCCTGTGTATTTTGGATCATGTTAAACAATCGTTTAGATCCCATGTATGTTGGATTACTTTAAACAGTTGTTTAGATCCCGCGTACGTTGGATTACTTTAAACAATTGTTTAGATCCCGTGTACGTTGGATCACTTTAAAAATTTGTTTAGATCCTGCGTATGTTGGATCACTTTAAACAATCGTTTAGATCCCGCGTATGTTGGATCACATTGTTTAAATTCCATGTATGTTTGTTCACTTTAAACAATTGTTTAGATCCCGCGTATGTTGGTTCACTTTAAGCAATCGTTTAGATCACGTGTATGCGTTATCACTTTAATCATATGTTTAGATTCCAAGTATGTTGGGTCACTTTAAATGATTGTTAAGATCATGTGTATGTTGGATCACTTTAAATGATTGTTAAGATCCCGTGTATGTTGGGTTACTTTAAATGATTGTTAAGATCCTGTGTATGTTCGATCACTTTTAACGATTATTTAGATCCCGTGTATGTTGGGTCAATTTAAACGATTGTTTAGTTCCTGTGTATGTTGTGTCACGTTAAGCGATTGTTTAGATCCCGTGTACGTTAGGACACTCTAAACGATTGTTTAGATTCCGTGTATGTTGGGTCACTTTAAACGATTGTTTAGATCTGGTGTATGTTGTGTCACTTTATACGATTGTTTATATGCCGCGTATGTAGGATCACTTTAAGCAATTGTTTAGATCCTGCGTATGTTGGATCACTTTAAACAATTGTTTAGATGCCGCGTATGTTGGATCACTTTGAACAATCGTTTAGATCCTGCGTATGTTGAATCACTTTAAACATTCGTTTAGTTCCTGTGTATTTTGGATCATGTTAAACAATCGTTTAGATCCCATGTATGTTGGATTACTTTAAACAGTTGTTTAGATCCCGCGTACGTTGGATTACTTTAAACAATTGTTTAGATCCCGTGTACGTTGGATCACTTTAAAAATTTGTTTAGATCCTGCGTATGTTGGATCACTTTAAACAATCGTTTAGATCCCGCGTATGTTGGATCACATTGTTTAAATTCCATGTATGTTTGTTCACTTTAAACAATTGTTTAGATCCCGCGTATGTTGGTTCACTTTAAGCAATCGTTTAGATCACGTGTATGCGTTATCACTTTAATCATATGTTTAGATTCCAAGTATGTTGGGTCACTTTAAATGATTGTTAAGATCATGTGTATGTTGGATCACTTTAAATGATTGTTAAGATCCCGTGTATGTTGGGTTACTTTAAATGATTGTTAAGATCCTGTGTATGTTCGATCACTTTTAACGATTATTTAGATCCCGTGTATGTTGGGTCAATTTAAACGATTGTTTAGTTCCTGTGTATGTTGTGTCACGTTAAGCGATTGTTTAGATCCCGTGTACGTTAGGACACTCTAAACGATTGTTTAGATTCCGTGTATGTTGGGTCACTTTAAACGATTGTTTAGATCTGGTGTATGTTGTGTCACTTTATACGATTGTTTATATGCCGCGTATGTAGGATCACTTTAAGCAATTGTTTAGATCCTGCGTATGTTGGATCACTTTAAACAATTGTTTAGATGCCGCGTATGTTGGATCACTTTGAACAATCGTTTAGATCCTGCGTATGTTGAATCACTTTAAACATTCGTTTAGTTCCTGTGTATTTTGGATCATGTTAAACAATCGTTTAGATCCCATGTATGTTGGATTACTTTAAACAGTTGTTTAGATCCCGCGTACGTTGGATTACTTTAAACAATTGTTTAGATCCCGTGTACGTTGGATCACTTTAAAAATTTGTTTAGATCCTGCGTATGTTGGATCACTTTAAACAATCGTTTAGATCCCGCGTATGTTGGATCACATTGTTTAAATTCCATGTATGTTTGTTCACTTTAAACAATTGTTTAGATCCCGCGTATGTTGGTTCACTTTAAGCAATCGTTTAGATCACGTGTATGCGTTATCACTTTAATCATATGTTTAGATTCCAAGTATGTTGGGTCACTTTAAATGATTGTTAAGATCATGTGTATGTTGGATCACTTTAAATGATTGTTAAGATCCCGTGTATGTTGGGTTACTTTAAATGATTGTTAAGATCCTGTGTATGTTCGATCACTTTTAACGATTATTTAGATCCCGTGTATGTTGGGTCAATTTAAACGATTGTTTAGTTCCTGTGTATGTTGTGTCACGTTAAGCGATTGTTTAGATCCCGTGTACGTTAGGACACTCTAAACGATTGTTTAGATTCCGTGTATGTTGGGTCACTTTAAACGATTGTTTAGATCTGGTGTATGTTGTGTCACTTTATACGATTGTTTATATGCCGCGTATGTAGGATCACTTTAAGCAATTGTTTAGATCCTGCGTATGTTGGATCACTTTAAACAATTGTTTAGATGCCGCGTATGTTGGATCACTTTGAACAATCGTTTAGATCCTGCGTATGTTGAATCACTTTAAACATTCGTTTAGTTCCTGTGTATTTTGGATCATGTTAAACAATCGTTTAGATCCCATGTATGTTGGATTACTTTAAACAGTTGTTTAGATCCCGCGTACGTTGGATTACTTTAAACAATTGTTTAGATCCCGTGTACGTTGGATCACTTTAAAAATTTGTTTAGATCCTGCGTATGTTGGATCACTTTAAACAATCGTTTAGATCCCGCGTATGTTGGATCACATTGTTTAAATTCCATGTATGTTTGTTCACTTTAAACAATTGTTTAGATCCCGCGTATGTTGGTTCACTTTAAGCAATCGTTTAGATCACGTGTATGCGTTATCACTTTAATCATATGTTTAGATTCCAAGTATGTTGGGTCACTTTAAATGATTGTTAAGATCATGTGTATGTTGGATCACTTTAAATGATTGTTAAGATCCCGTGTATGTTGGGTCACTTTAAATGATTGTTAAGATCCCGTGTATGTTGGGTCACTTTAAATGATTGTTAAGATCGTATGTATGTTCGGTCACTTTAAACGATTATTTAGATCCCGTGTGTGTTGGGTCAATTTAAAGGATTGTTTAGATCCTGTGTATGTTGTGTCACGTTAAGCGATTGTTTAGATCCCGTGTACGTTGGGACACTTTAAACGATTGTTTATATTCCGTGTATGTTGGGTCACCTTAAATGATTGTTTAGATCTGGTTTATGTTGGGTCACTTTATACGATTGTTTAGATGCCATGTATGTAGGATCACTTTAAACAATCGTTTAGATCCCGCGTATGTTGGATCATTTTAAACGATTGTTTAGATGCCGCGTATGTTGGATCACTTTGAACAATCGTTTAGATCTTGCGTATGTTGGATCACTTTAAACAATCGTTTAGTTCCCGTGTATTTTGGATCATTTTAAACAATCGTTTAGATCCCTTGTATGTTGGATTACTTTAAACAATTTTTTAGATCCCGCGTACGTTGGATTAATTTAAAGAATTGTTTAGATCCCGTGTACGTTGGATCACTTTAAACATTTCTTTAGATCCCACGTATGTTGGATCACTTTAAACAATCGTTTAGATCCCGCGTATGTTGGATCACATTGTTTAAATTCCGCGTATGTTGGATCACTTTAAACAATTGTTTAGATCTCGCGTATATTGGTTCACTTTAAACAATCATTTAGATCCCACGTATGTTGGTTCACTTTAAACAATCGTTTAGATCTCGCGTATATTGGTTCACTTTAAACGATTGTTTAGATCCCACGTATGTTGGTTCACTTTAAACAATCGTTTAGATCCCGCGTATGTTGGATCACTTTAAACAATTGTTTAGATGCCGCATATGTTGTATCACTTTGAACAATCGTTTAGATCTTGCGTATGTTGGATCACTTTAAACAATCGTTTAGATCCCGCATATGTTGGATAACTTTATACAATTCACTTTAAACAATTGTTTAGATCCCACGTATTTTGGATCATTTTGAACAATCTTTTAGATCCCCCGTATGTTGACCACTTTAAACAATCGTTTAGTTCCCGTGTATTTTTTATCACTATAAACAATCGTTTAGACCCCGCGTATGTTGGATCACTTTAAACAATTGTTTAGATCATGTGTATGTTGGATCACTTTATACAGGCTTTTAAATCCTGCTTTTGTTAAGGATCACTTTTTTTAAAACAATTGTTTTTTGTTGTTTAAATACAGCGTATGTGATTGGGTGGTGGTTTGTAAAATTTCCTAAGATTCCTTTTTTCATTGTTGAGAATTGAGATCACTTTTCCGAGTTTTTTATTCTCATCACTTTTAACTTATTTTGTTTTAAATTAGTTTTATTTTATCTTAACAAGGTTTGTTAGACATTAGGGCATTTTTTAGGGACATAGTATCAGAATCTGAATGTATCTGATTGGGTAGTGGTTTGTAGAATTGCCTAAGATTCGGTTTTATTTTTCATTTCATGTTTTTGTTGGATAAATTTTTTGCGACTTTTTTTAGTAGTTTTATTAGCCTTTTCAGGGGCGATTGTTATTCTCGTTTTCTCTATTGTTCTTTGGGTCGTTGCCTTTGTTTGAAATCATATTCTCTATTGTCCACGAGTTCTGCTTTAATGAGGATGTTTTATATTCTTTCACATATAGAAATACAGTCGATGTTGGATATTTTTTTTCATGTGTGTAATTTTTCTTTACGCTTTTCCTTATCTTTAGTCATTTTAAATTAGTTTTTAAAGAATTCGATTCTATCATGAAAAGGTTTTATTGACACTTCAGAGTACTTTTAGGATGAGGTATCTGGAATATGAATCTTTGTGATTGGGTGGTAGGTTGTGGAATTTCCTAAGATTCGTTTTCTCATTGTTCATATCCACAAATTCTTCGCTAGTTTTTTTTCTTAACATTTTTAAAGGTTTTGCTTTAAATTAGTTTTATTATGTAATGACAAGGTTTCATTAAAACTTCAGGGCATTTTTTAGGGGTATAATATTTCCCATCTGAATCTATGTGATTGAGTGATGGTTTGTAAAATTTACTATGAATCCATTTCTCATTGTTCTTATCCAGTTTATGTTGGATGATTTTTTCCCGAATTTTTTCTTTTGACACTTTTAACTTGTTTTGTTTTATATTAATTTTATTTTGTCATGGCGAGAAATTTTTCGTGAGTCTTTAATCTTTAATCACGTTTAACTTGTCTTATTTTAAATTAGTTTTATTATGTCATGTCAAGATTTCATTAAAATTTCAGAGCATTTCTTAGGGATATAGTACCTGGAACCTGAATATATGTGATTGGGTGGTGGTTTGTATAATTTCCTAAGATTCCTTTTTTCATTGTTTAGATCCGGTCTATGTAGGATCACTTTAAACGATCGTTTAGATCTCGTGTATGTCGGGTCACTTTAAACGATCGTTTAGATCTCGTGTATGTCGGGTCACCTTAAACGATCGTTTAGATCTCGTGTATGTAAGATCACTTTAAACGATGGTTTAGATCACGTATATGTTAGGTCACTTTAACCGATTGTTTAGATCCCGTGTATGTTGGGTCACTTTAAACGATTGTTTAGATCCGATGTATGTCGGGTCACTTTAAACTATTGTTTAGATACCGTGTATGTTGGATCACTTTAGCCAATCGTTAAGATCTCGTGTATGTCGGGTCACTTTGAACGATCGTTCAGATCTCGTGTATGTCGGGTCACTTTAAATGATCGTTTAGATCCCGTCTATGTCGGAACACTTTAAACGATTGTTTAGAACCCGCGTATGCGGGATCATTTTAAACAATTGTTTAGATCCCGCGTATGTCGGATCATTTTAAACAATCGTTTAGATCCCGCGCATGTCGGATCATTTTAAACAATCGTTTAGATCCTACGTATGTCAAATCATTTTAAAAAATCGTTTAGATCCCGCGTATGTTGGATCATTTTAAAAAATCGTTTAGATCCCACGTATGTTGGATCACTTTAAACAATCGTTTAGATTCCCCGTATGTTGGATCACTTTAAACAACTGTTTACATCCCGCGTATGTTGTATCACTTTAAACAATCGTTTAAATCCCACGTATGTTAGATCACTTTAAACAATCGTTTAGATCCACGTACGTAGGATCACTTTAAGCGATCGTTTAGATCTCGAGTATGTCGGGTCACTTTAAACGATCGTTTATCATTTTAAACATTCGTTTAGATCCCACGTACTTAGGATCACTTTGTATGATCGTTTAGATCTCATGTATGTCGGGTCACTTTAAACGATCGTTTAGATCTCGTGTATGTCAGGTCACTTTAAACAAACGTTTAGACCTCGTGCATGTCGGGTCATTTTAAACGATTGTTTAGATCCTGTGTATGTCGGGTCACTTTAAACGATTGTTTAGATCCTGTGTATGTCAGGTCATTTTAAACGATTGTTTAGATCCCATGTATGTTGGGCCACTTTAAATTATTGTTTGGATCCCGTGTATGTCGAGTCACTTTAAACGATTGCTATGATCTCGTGTATGTCGGGTCACTTTGAACGATTGTTTAGATCACGTGTATGTCGGGTCACTCTTAACGTTTGTTTAGATCCCGTGTATGTCTGGTCACTTTGAACGATATTTTAGATCCGGTGTATGTTGGGTCATTTTAAACGATTGTTTAGATCCCGTGTATGCTGGGTCACTTTAAACGATTGTTTAGATCCTGTGTATGTTGGATCACTTTAAACGATGGTTCAGATCCCGCATTTGTTGGATCACTTTAAACAATCATTTAGATCCCACGTATGTTGGATCACTTTAAACAATCGTTTAGATCCCGCATATGTTGGATCACTTAAAACAATCGTTTAAATACCGCGTATGTTGGATCACTTTAACCAATCGTTAAGATCTCGTGTATGTCGGGTCACTTTAAACGATCGTTTAAAACTCGTGTATGTCAGGTCACTTTAAACGATTGTTTAGATCCCGTGTATATCAAGTCACTTTAAACGATTGTTTAGATCTCGTGTATGTCGGGTCACTTTAAACGATTGTTTGGATCCCGTGTATGTCGGGTCACTTTAAACGATTGTTTAGATCCTGCGTATGTTGGATCACTTTAAACCATTGTTTAGATCTTGCATATGTCGGATCACTTTAAACGATGGTTTAGATATCGTGTATGTTGGATCACTTTAAACAATCGTTTAGATCCCGCATATGTCGGATCACTTTAAACGATGGTTTAGATCTCGTGTATGTTGGATCACTTTAAACAATCGTTTAGATGATGCGTATGTTGGATCACTTTAAACAATCTTTTAGATCACACGCATGTTGGATCTTTTTAAACAATCTTTTAGATCACACGCATGTTGGATCTTTTTAAAGAATTGTTTAGATCCCGTGTATGTGGGAACACTTTAAACAATTGTTTAGATCTCGTGTATGTTGGATCACTTTAAACAATTGTTTTAAATTTTTAGATATGGTCTATGTTGCATCATTTTGAGTTTTTTTCTATTCACTTTTAACTTGATTGGTTTTAACTTAGTTTTATTAATTCATGCCCATCACAAAGTTCATTAGTACTCCAAAGCATTTTTTAGGGATATAGCATCTAGAATCTTAAACTATGTGATTGGGTGGTGGTTTGTAAAATTTCCTAAGATTTCTTTTTTCATTGTTGAGATCCCGTCATTGTTGGATCACTTTTCCGAGTTTTTTATTTTTAACACTTTTAACTTATTTTGTTTTATATTAGTTTTATTCTGTAAAGACGTTTTGTAGATTTTGTTTTAAATTAATTTATTTTGTCATTACATTTTTTTAATGAGTTCATTCTCTTAACACTCTTAACTTGTCTTGTTTTATATTAGTTTGATTCTATCTTAACAAGGTTTGTTAGACATCACGGTATTTTTTAGGGACATAGTATCTAGAACATGAATGTATCTGATTGGGTAGTGGTTTGTAAAATTTCTTAAGATTCGGTCTTAAGTTTTTGTTGGATAAAATTATTAGTATTTTTTAGCCTTTTCGGGGCGATTGTTATTCTTGTTTTCTCTATTCTTCCTTAGAGTGCGCTTGGGTCATTGGTTTTGTTTGAAATCATATTCTCTATTGCCACGATTGTTTAGATCAAACAATGAAAAATTATTATTTAACTTGTTTGATCAAACAAGAAATTTAACTTAAATGATTGTTTAGATCCCGTGCATGTTTGATCACCTTAAACGATTGTTTAAATCCTGTGTATGTCGGGTCACTTTAAACAGTTGTTTAGATCCCATGTATGTCGGGTCACTTTAAACAATTGTTTAGATCCCGTGTATGTCGGGTCACTTTAGACGATTGTTTAGATCCCATGCATGTCGGGTCAATTTAAACGATTGTTTGAATCCCGTGTGTGTCGGGTCAGTTTAAACGATTGTTTAGATCCCGTGTATGTCGGGTTGCTTTAAACGATTGTTTAAATTCCGTATATGTTGGGTCACTTTAAATGATTGTTTAGATCCCGTATATGTAGGTTTACATTGTTTATGTCCTACGTATGTTGGATCACATTGTTTAGATTCGGTGTATGTTGGATTATTTTAAACAATTGTAAATCTCGCGTATGTTGAATCACTTTAAACAATTGTTTAGATTCCGCGTATGGTGGATCACTTTTAACAATTGCTCAAATCCCGCATATGTTAGATCACTTTAAACAATTGTTTAGATTCCGCGTATGTTAGTTCACTTTAAACAATCGTTTAGATCTCGTGGTTTGATTACATTAAACTGTAGTTTAGATCCCGTGTATATTTTATCACTTTAAATAGTTGTTTAGATCCCGGTATGTTGGATTACTTTAAACAATTGTTTAGATCCTGCGTATGTTGGTTCACTTTAAACAATCTTTTAGATTTCACGTATGTTGGATCACTTTAAATAGTTCACTTTAAACAATAGTTTAGATCCCATATATGTTGGATCACTTTAAACAATTGTTTACATCCCGCGTATGTTGTATCACATTGTTTAGATTCTGTGTATGTCGGATCACTTTAAACAATCGTTTAGAACCCGTGTATGTTGGTTTACATTGTTTAGATCCTGCGTATGTTGGATCACATTGTTTAAATTCCGTGTATGTTGGATTATTTTAAACAATTGTTCTGATCTCACGTATGTTGGATCACTTTAAACAATTGTTTAGATCTCGCGTATATTGGATCAATTTAAACAATTGTTTAGATTCCGCGTATGTTGGTTTACTTTAAACAATCGTTTAGATCCCACGTATGGTTGTTCACTTTAAACAATCGTTTAGATCTCGCGTATGTTGGATTACATTAAACAGTTGTTTAGATCCCGTGTATGTTGATCACTTTAAACAATCGTTTACATCCCGCGTATGTTGTATCACTTTAAACAATTGTTTAGATCCTGCGTATGTTGTTTCACTTTAAACAATTGTTTAGATCCCGTGTATGTTGGATCACTTTAAACAGTTGTTTAAATCACACGTATGTTGGATCTCTTTAAACAATCGTTTAGATCTCGTGTATGTTGGATCACATTAAACAATTGTTTGGACATGTGTATCTTGGATCACTTTCAACAATCCTTTACATCCTGTGTATGTTGGATTACTTTAAACAATTCATTTGAAAGAATTGTTTAGATCTCGTGTATGTTACATCACTTTAAATGATTCACTTTAAACAACTGTTTAGATCTCGTGTATGTTGTATTATTTTTAACTGCATTGGTTTTAACTTTGTTTTATTCGGTCCTGATTTTGACAAAGTTTCATTAAGATTGCAAAGAATTTTTTAGGGATATAGTATCTAGAATCTGAATCTATGTGATTGGGTGGTGATTTGTAAAATTAGTTTTATTCTGTCAAGACGTTTTACAAATTTTGTTTTAAATTAATTTATTTTGTCATAACATTTTTTTCATGAGTTTATTCTCTAAAACACTTTTAACTTTTCTTGTTTGAAATTAGTTTTATTCTATCTTAACAAGGTTTGTTAGACATTAGGGCATTTTTTAGGGACATAGTATCTGGAATCTGAATGTATCTGATTGGGTAGTGGTTTATAGAATTTCCTAATATTCGGTTTTATTTTTCATATCATGTTTTTGTTGGATAAATTTTTTGCGACTTTTTTTAGTAGTTTTATTAGCCTTTTTAGGGCGATTGTTAATCTTGTTTTCTCTATTGCTCCTTACTATTTTTTAAAATTATTTATACATACAAATATGTATATTTTCAATTCAAATCTAATTTTACATACATTATTTATAAGTATTATTATACTTTATATTTTAAATTTCCTAAATTTTTAAATATAATTTAAACAAACATTTTTTTATGAACTTTTATTGAGAAAATTGTGTTATTGATCCTAATATTTAAAATAGTGTAAAATCGATACCCCAAAGTTTGTAAATTGAATGAATCTCTCAAAGTTTCAAAACCGTTCAAGAATGACCATTGAATAGTATCGATTTTCGTCTTTTTTCGTATATGTGGTTTTGATAATTTATGTGTTATTTTTAAAATTTTTATAGTTTGTAGACATAGTAATTACTGTTAAGTTTATAAAGTCAGGTCAATTAACGTGAGGAGTGTTCTCGGATATAACGTATAAGAGGGATGAGACCATATTGTAAAAGATTTGAACAATTCATTTACTATGATCCATTATCCTCTTATAGATCAATTCATCTTTCAATGCGAGACAATTCTTCATATTTCAACACGCCCCTTTCAAGTCCAACCACCTGACAAGTTGGACTTGACAATTCAAATCGGTGGATCTCGGACAAGGTCACTTGAGATATTTTCCGATCCCACTCCGATACCATGTTAAATTTCTAAAGTCGGATCAATTACGTAGGGAGTTCTTTAGGATATAATGTATAAGAGAGAGGAGATACTACATCGTAAAATACTTAAATAAGTCATTTACTATGATCTATTTTCCCTCTTATATACTAATCCATCCCACTTTTCATTTCCAATGTAGGACAAATTACACAATTTCAACACACCCCCTCAAGTCCAAATACTTGATAAATTTGAACTTGAATGAACTGAATTTTCCCGGTATTGATAATTAGGATTTTGACTAAACAAGCTATGATACCATGTTAAGATTATAGAGTCAGGTCAATGAACGTGAGAACTGTTCTTGTATATAACGTATAAGAGGGAGGAAACCACACTGTAAAAGACTTGAACAAGTTATTTACTATGGTCCACTTCTCTCTTATAAACTAATCCACACACACTCCCGTCATAATTTCGGTTAGACTCTAGAATGTTAACACTTTTAAATTTCTAGAGTTGGGTCAATTTAGGTAGAGAGTGTGCTCGGATATAACATATAAAAGGGATGAGACCACATTGTAAAAGACTTGAACAAATCATGTACTATGATCAACATTCCCTCTTATAAACCAATCAATCTTACTTTCATTTCAACACACATTCTCAAGTCCAACCACCTGATAAGTTGGACTTGACCATTCAAATTAATAGATTATCAACCGATCAATTAAACCGGACTAACCCCCGACAAATCCCTTAGGATTTTATGAACTTGCTCCGTTACCATGTTAAATTTATAGAGTCGGATCAATTTACGTGTACCATAGTAATGACTTGCTCAAGTCTTTTACGGTGTGGTCTCTTCCCTCTTATACGCGATATCCAAGCACATTCCCCAAGTAAATTGACTCGACTCTATAAATTTAACAATTACATCTTTTCAAGGCTAATTGAACGAATACAAATTCTAGAGATGTTTAAAATATTAACGAGTAGAATTGTCAAATATACACGATTTTTGAAGTTTTGGGGTAAACCATACAATTCTTAAATTCTGATGGCATGGTGTTTATAACATTAAAAATTGAGGAACCAACGGCGTACATTATATCAACCTCGGGGGTCTTATATGCAATTTAGAAACTTTGAAGAAACACTTTTATATTATTATAATGTTTGAAGGTTAGTTACAAACATCACTCGAACTTTTATATTAAACTAATAATAAAAAAATTAATCATCCAATAGATATTTAAATAATCATTTAATTGTTCTTTATAATTTTTATATTTTAAATATTATTTTTTATTAATATTTTGATATAAAAAAATATTTGGCTAAAGACTGAACGGAAGACTTAGAGTGCAACATGATCTTTTATAAATCTCTAAAACCAAAAAAGACCCACAAGAATGGGCTTTTTTGCAATTCTAACTACTAAAATTAAGGTCATTAGCCAATCTACCCATCATGTCACAAATTCTGAAAACGGCACAATTAAACCCACAATTGTTGAATGCATTAGTCCTTTATTTGACAGTAATATTTTATATTTGAAAATAAAATAGCTTTTATCATTATTTGAGTATTAAAATAGGTAAAGTATTAATTTCACCTTAAAATTAATATTTATAATAAATTTTAACTTAAAAGTAATGTTTAAAAATAATCAAATAATTCGAATTAATTATTCAAAATATCATAATTAAATGTTTTTTAGTATAAAAAAATAATATCATTTTATATTTTAAAATAATAAAATAAAAAATAATATATATGAATAATTTAAAAAATTCGTATCGACTAGTGACATGAAACACTCACTGCATCGATATGTTGCATATATATTGAATGTATCAAATATGTATTGTAATAATAAAATAAATTAAATTATTAAGGTAGAAAAAATACATATTTTTTAATCTCAATTAATATTCTTCCTAATTTGAAAAAAATAAGAAAAAAATTGTAAGAAATTAATATTTTTTTTAAAACAAACAAATTACCCATAATGATCGAAAAAAACGCCGATCAATATCCATACGTCCGAAATTCTCATGCTAAATTTTTAAATTTAGACAAATTTTGGCTTCAAATACCAATTTTACCCATGGTAAAAGCTAGTCCCGTCTTCTATTTTCACTTATAAAAAAGAAAAGGAAAAATAAAAATAAAAAGAAGGTAGATAACGTAAAAATTGTGTACCTTACTCTGTCATTTTATGAAATTGTCAGATGATGGATATATTGGCAAATATGTTTAGTTTTAGTAGGTAGAATGACAAAAAAGCCCACAAGAATGCGCCGAAAGTAGTCTTTTGCCTAACTACACCCACTTGATTTGTCATAAAAGCAACTTGCCGAATTACCTAGTTAAATCATATTATTTATTAATTACTTTATAATTTGTATTTCAAAATGAATTCTAATATTATATTAATTGTTATATTAATTACTTAAAATTTATTAATCAATTTGTATCTTAACACCAGGAGTTGATCGATGCAGTTGTCGATGCGGTCAAGGAGAAACTGTGTCCTGAAAATCATCACAAGTATGTCATCGCTCTTCTTTGTTCTCATCTTTATTTGCACTTGCTTTTGAATCCATTTAATTTGTGCGACTTGATTTGAGTGAACAAATTGTCTTTGGTCTGGTCTGTTGTACTTGTGACTTATTATGTTTTTACCTTTAATAAATAAATTAAATCATTCTATTTACCTTAGTAAATAACAGTAGAAGTAACTTTCTTAAATCTAATAATTGATTTTTAGAGAATTGATGGTTATTTGGATAATGTTTTATTTATTAAACATATAATTCTCATTAACGGTCTTCTTTCCTTGCTTTGGGCCAATTAAAAGCCCAATCTTTCGTTATAAGAAGGAGGTATTCCAGCAAGGATATTGCTGGTTAGTCATTCAGTTTGAATTTTGAATGCCAATTTCTACTTCTCTCCAACGCTCTCCATTTCTTCGCCTTCCAATTCAATCGCCCGATGCGACGGCGATAGGATCTGGTTTTTGTCTGCCTCTATCGCCTTCTCGGGCGATGAATCTGGTTTTTCTATTCCTATAACGGCTTATATGGCTCTGAATGTTGTTTATCTTGGTATAAGTAGGATTTGTTGTGAACTGTTTTCCTGATATGAGTATGCGAGATTCGAATCGAGTTCTGATGCTCTTGATATGTCCGTAGATCAATCATCTTAGTCTCTCGGTTTTAATTGATAATTTGTTCAATTTCGTCGAGCATATTCGTTCAATCATCTTTATATTTTTGTGTTTTGGATTAGTTTTTGAAATTTTGAATGGAGTCTGTGGATCTAGCCCGCGCTTCTGGATATTTTTCCATAGCAAGTTTTATATTCTTTCACATATAGAAATACAGTCAATGTTGGATATTTTTTTCATGTGAATAATTTTTCCTTACTCTTTTCCTTATCTTTAGTCATTTGAAATTAGTTTTTAAAGAATTCGATTCTATCATGAAAATGTTTTATTGACACTTCAGAGTACTTTTATGGATGAGGTATCTGGAATATGAATCTTTGTGATTGGGTGGTAGGTTGTGGAATTTCCTAAGATTCGTTTTCTCATTGTTCATATCCACAAATTCTTCGCTAGTTTTTTTTCTTAACATTTTTAAAGGTTTTGCTTTAAATTAGTTTTATTCTGTAATGACAAGGTTTCATTAAAACTTCAGGGCACTTTTTGGGGGTTTAATATTTCCCATCTGAATCTATGTGATTGAGTGATGGTTTGTAAAATTTACTATGAATCCTTTTCTCATTGTTGTTATCCAGTTTATGTTGCATGATTTTTTCCCGAATTTTTTCTTTTGGCACTTTTAACTTGTGTTTTATATTAATTTTATTTTAAACAATTGTTTAGATCACACGTATGTTTGATCACTTTAAACAATTGTTTAGATTCCAAGTATGTTGGGTCACCTTAAAGGATTGTTAAGATCCTTTGTATGTTGGGTCACTTTAAACGATTGTTTAGATCCCGTGTATGTTGGGTCACGTTAAGCGATTGTTTAGATCCCGTGTACGTTGGGTCACTTTAAACGATTGTTTAGATTCCGTGTATGTTGGGTCACTTTAAACGATTGTTTAGATCTNAATTAAAATATAAAATTTTAAAAAGACATTTGTTGTTAACATGGTTCATAATTAATAATAAATAAAATTATGTTTATCTAATTATATTATACAAAATAATAAATTACTACCACAAATATATATGATAATTAATGTTTAAAACCTGTAAAATGTCGAAATAATTGGTATAAACTATATCATATTCCAATAATACTGATATACAACTAATTTTTTAAACATTAACGAATTATATTAATATATATAAATAAAAACAAATTTAAATAATAACTATTTCAAAATAAATAATAATAAATTTAAATATAAAAATGGACTCGTGTCCAATAAGTGTCCGAGAAGAGTCGGTGTCCTAGAAGAGTCCGACTCGGATTCGGCTTCCCGGGAGAAGAGTCCGTTTAACATAGGTGTACGTTAGGTCACTTTAAACGATTGTTTAGATTCCGTGTATGTTGGGTCACTTTAAACGATTGTTTAGATCCCGTGTATGTTGGGTCACTTTATACGATTGTTTGGATCCCGTGTATGTTGGATTACTTTAAACAATTGTTTAGATCCCGCGTACGTTGGATTACTTTAAACAATCGTTTAGATCCCGCATATTTTGGATCACTTTAAACAATTGTTTAGATGCCGCGTATGTTGGATCACTTTAAACAATCGTTTAGTTCCCGTGTATGTTGGGTCATTTTAAACGATTGTTAAGATCCCGTGTATGTTCGGTCACTTTAAACGATTATTTAGATCCCGTGTATGCTGGGTCAATTTAAACGATTGTTTAGATCCTGTGTATGTTGTGTCACGTTAAGCGATTGTTTAGATCTCGTGTACATTGGGTCACTTTAAACGATTGTTTAGATTTCGTATATGTTGGGTCACTTTAAACGATTGTTTAGATCTGGTGTATGTTGGGTCACTTTATACGATTGTTTAGATGCCGCGTATGTAGGATCACTTTAAACAATCGTTTAGATCCCGCGTATGTTATATCACTTTAAACAATTGTTTAGATGCCGCGTATGTTGGATCACTTTGAACAATCGTTTAGATCATGCGTATGTTGGATCACTTTAAACAATCGTTTAGTTCCCGTGTATTTTGGATCATGTTAAACAATCATTTATATCCCGTGTATGTTGGATTACTTTAAACAATTGTTTAGATCCCGTGTACGTTGGATCACTTTAAACATTTGTTTAGATCCCGCGTATGTTGGATCACTTTAAATAATCGTTTAGATCCCGCGTATGTTGGATCACATTGTTTAGATTCCGCGTATGTTTGATCACTTTAAACAATTGTTTAGATCTCGCGTATATTGGTTCACTTTAAACAATCGTTTAGATCCCGCATATGTTGGATCACTTTAAACAATTGTTTTGATGCCGCGTATGTTGTATCACTTTGAACAATCGTTTAGATCTCGCGTATGTTGGATCACTTTAAACAATCGTTTAGATCCCGCATATGTTGGATCACTTTAAACAATTGTTTTGATGCCGCGTATGTTGTATCACTTTGAACAATCGTTTAGATCTCGCGTATGTTGGATCACTTTAAACAATCGTTTAGATCCCGCATATGTTGGATCACTTTAAACAATTGTTTTGATGCCGCGTATGTTGTATCACTTTGAACAATCGTTTAGATCTCGCGTATGTTGGATCACTTTAAACAATCGTTTAGATCCCGCATATGTTGGATCACTTTAAACAATTGTTTTGATGCCGCGTATGTTGTATCACTTTGAACAATCGTTTAGATCTCGCGTATGTTGGATCACTTTAAACAATCGTTTAGATCCCGCATATGTTGGATCACTTTAAACAATTGTTTTGATGCCGCGTATGTTGTATCACTTTGAACAATCGTTTAGATCTCGCGTATGTTGGATCACTTTAAACAATCGTTTAGATCCCGCATATGTTGGATCACTTTAAACAATTGTTTTGATGCCGCGTATGTTGTATCACTTTGAACAATCGTTTAGATCTCGCGTATGTTGGATCACTTTAAACAATCGTTTAGATCCCGCATATGTTGGATAACTTTATACAATTCACTTTAAACAATTGTTTAGATCCCACGTATTTTGGATCATTTTAAACAATCTTTTAGATCCCCCGTATGTTGGACCACTTTAAACAATCGTTAAGTTCCAGTGTATTTTTGATCACTTTAAACAATCGTTTAGATCCCGCGTATGTTGGATCACCTTAAACAATCGTTTAGATCTCGTGTTTGTTGGATCAGTTAAACATTTGTTTAGATTTCGTGTATGTTGAGTCACTTTAAACTATTTTTTAGATCATGTGTATGTTGGATCACTTTATACATGCTTTTAAATCCTGCTTTTGTTGAGGATCACTTTTTTTTAAACAATTGTTTTTTGTTGTTTAAATACAAGTGATTGGGGGGGTGGTTTGTAAAATTTCCTAAGATTCCTTTTTTCATTGTTGAGAATTGAGATCACTTTTCCGAGTTTTTTATTCTCAACACTTTTAACTTATTTTGTTTTAAATTAGTTTTATTTAAAGACGTTTTACAGATTTTGTTTTAAATTAATTTATTTTGTCATATCATTTTTTTCATGAGTTTATTCTCTAAACACTTTTAACTTTTCTTGTTTGAAATTAGTTTTATTCTATCTTAACAAGGTTTGTTAGACATCACGGCATTTTTTAGGGACATAGTATCTAGAATATGAATGTATCTGATTGGCTAGTGGTTTGTAGAATTTCCTAAGATTCGGTCTTATTTTTCATATCAAGTTTTTGTGTGATAAAATGTTTTTGCTACTCTTTTTATTAGTTTTATTAGCCTTTTCAGGGCTATTGTTATTCTTGTTTTCTCTATTCTTCCTTAGAGTGCGCTTGGGTCGTTGGTTTTGTTTGAAATCATATTCTCTATTGTCCACGAGTTCTGCTTTAATTAGGATGTTTATATCTACATGTTAAGAGCAGAAAGTACGACCAGTGCGAATTTTAAAAAACCCTTTCTGCATAGGATTGGTATTTTGTAACCTAAATTTACAATTAGGTTTAGGGATTCTCTACTTTCCCTCTTATAAACTAATCCACGTACACTCTCGTCATAATTTCGGCTAGACTCTAGAAATTTAACACTGTTAAATTTATAGAGCTATGTCAATTTAGATCAAATTTAACACTCTATATTGCATTATTTTGAGTTTTTTTCTCTTCACTTTTAACTTGATTGGTTTTAACTTAGTTTTATTCAGTCAAGATCATACAAAGTTTCATTAAGACTCTAAAGCATTTTTTTGGATATAATATCTAGAATCTTAATCTATATGATTGGGTGGTGGTTTGTAAAATTTACCAAGATTTCTTTTTTCATGGTTCAGATCCCATCATTGTTGGATCATCTTTTCCGAGTTTTTTATTCTTAACACTTTTTTTCATGAGTTTATTCTCTAAACACTTTAACTTGTCTTATTTGAAATTTGTTTGATTCTATCTTATCAAGGTTTGTTAGACTTCAGGGCAATTTTAGGGACATTGTTATTCTTGTTTTCTCTATTGTTCCATAAAGTGCGCGGGTCGTTGGTTTTGTTTGAAATCATATTCTCTATTGTCCATGAGTTATGCTTTAAGAGGATGTCTATATCTACACGCAAAATTAATTTCTGAATAGGGATTGTTAAGAGCAGACAGTAGGACAGGTAGGAATTTAAAAAATCGGTTATGAATAGGATTGTTATTTTGGAACCTAAAAAAAATCTAGTGAATAGTAGCGATTTGGTCTTTTTTGTATAAGTTGTTTTGATTATTTATGTATTATTTTTAAAAATTTTAAAGTTTGGAGATATAGTCATTAATATTTAGTTTATAGAGTCGGGTCAATTAACATAAAGAGTGTGCTAGGATATAACGTATAAGAGAGAGGAGAATACATTGTAAAAGACTTAACAAATCATTTACTATGATCCACATTCTCTCTTATAAACCAATCAATCCCACTTTAATTTACAATTTGAGATAATTCTTCATATTTCAACACACTCTCTCAAGTCCAACAACCTGTCAAGTTGGACTTGACAATTCAAATCGGTGGATTGCTAACCGATCAAATAAACCAGACTAACCCCCGGTATGGTCACTCGGGATTTTTTCCAAACCCGCTCCAATACCATGTTAAATTTCTAGAGTCGGTCAATTACACGGGGAGTGTGCTCTGATATAACATATAAGAGGGAAGAAACCACACCATAAAAGATTTGAATAAGTCATTTACTATAATCCACTTTCTCTCTTATAAACCAATTCATCTAACTTTTCATTTCTAATGTGGAACAAATTACACAATTTCAACACACCCTCTTAAGTCAAAATACCTTACAAATTTGAACTTGAAATTGAATGAACTGGACTTTCCCGGTATTTATAATCATGATTTTGAACGAACCATATCCGATACCATGTTAAGTTTATAGAGTCGAGTCAATTAACGTGAGGAATGTGCTCGGATATAACATACAAGATAGGGGAGACAACATCGTAAAAGATTTGAACAAGTCATTTACTATGGTTCAATTTCCCTCTTATAAACTAATCCACACACACTCTCGTCATAATTTCGGCCAAACACTAGAAATTCAACATTGTTAAATTTTTAGAGCCATGTCAATTTAGGTAGGGAGTGTCTCATATACAACGTATCAGATAGATTATATCACATTGTAAAAGACTTGAATTAGTCATTTACTATGATCAACATTCCTCTTATAAACCAATCAATCCCACTTTCATTTTCCAATGTGGGACAATTCTTCATAGTTAATCCACCGATTTGAATGGTCAAGTTCAACTTGTCATGTGGTTGGACTTAATGGGGTGTGTTGAAATTGTGTAATTTGTCCTACATTGGAAATGAAAAATTGGATGGATTGGTTTATACTATAGTAAATGACTTGTTCAATCATTTAAGGTGTGGTCTCTTTCCTTTTATACGTTATATCCAAGCATACCCCCAAGTAAATTAACTCGACTCTAGAAATTTAACAAATACATCTTTTCAAGGCTAATTGAACAAAGACAACTCTAGAGACATTTAAAATATTAACGAGTTTAAGGGTAAAATATAAACGGTTTTGGAAGTTTTGGGGTCAACCATGCAATTCTTAAACTTTGAGAACATTGTGTTTACAACATTTAAAAGTTGAGGAGCCAAAAGTGTACATTATATCAACTTTGTGGGCCTTATATGCAATTTATAAACTTTGAAGACACGTTGTTATATTATTATAAAGTTTGGGGTTAGTTACAAACATCACTCTTTTATATTAAACTAACAATAAAAAAAATAAAAGAAAATGACGTCTTTGGTCCTCAAAGTTTAAATAATTTGCCAAAATTGGTTCCCTATGTTTTAAATGTCAAATTAAGTCCTCAAAGTTTTATTAATTTGACAAATTGAATTCACAAAGTTTAACAATTTGGTAAATTAAGTCATCAAAATTTTAAGCAATAGCCCCCCCAAATTTTGAAGTTTGCAAAATTGGTCCCCAAAATTTACATACAGTAACAAATATGGTTCCTAGAATTTGGGTTAATTCGATCTCCATTTAATTTTAAAGCCGTTAGTTTACCGTAAGGGTCACACTCGGAAACCATCCGACCCGAAAATTAAATTTTTAAAAAATTACTTTCTTTAAAAACAATTAATTTTTGAAAAAAATATATTTAATTTTTTAAAAAAATATATTTAGTTTTTTGACTATTTTGATCGGTAATGCAGATGTCGGGTTTTTCCGGGTTTGATTATAAATTAAATAATTGCAAATATTTACTAATTAATGAGAATCCTAAGACAATGTACCCTGCAATGGGTAAGGTTCAGTTATGATTGGCCTACCCATGTAATAAAAGGCGAACTCGCGTGGCCCAAAGTCCACGGCTTAGAAGATTTGAGATTATTGGCCCGATGTTCCGCAATGGGACCGAAGCTGGACTTGGCGAAATAAAAGGGCGTTTGACAAGTGACCCTATGGTTCGATCCAGCCGGTTACAGTCCACGCGTCCCACGCTTCGGGCCTCCACACATTTACTACACTTTGGGCCGGATCACGCAGGCCATACTTCGGTCTCGGCCGCGTTTTACATTGTGCGACAACAACCTTCAACAAACTTGTCAGAGGCACTTACAGGGCGTGGATTTCACACGCCCTTAGCTCCATAAATACAGAGTTTGATGACGGAATTAGAGGATCTTTTGGACGTGTAAGAACTGTTACTCTGTCGGAATTCTTATCGCTTTCTTATACCTCGTCATTTTCATAAACTTATGCTCTCTTTTGTAATGAACAGCTGTTTGATTAGTAAATCGACTAAGAGCTTTTCATGCTCTTAGTCAATTGGTTTTTTCCCCATTTCTCAGAGTTTTATACTCTAAATTACCTTGCCTATTTCTTTACTTGCATTACCTAATCGTTTCTTCACAACAAACAAATTAAAACCGACTTCGTTTCTTAACGAACCGGATGACTGTTGGTACCCCTAAAAAAGGACCATAACAATATTCATACAAATATTGAAATAATCAATATATAAATTATCTGAAATATAAATTGTCAATATTTGTATGAGTATATTGACAATCGATATACTCATATAAATATGTGTGTCAATTTATACATTTACGACAATCGATTTCGAAACTTGTCGGAAATAACGTTAATCGTCAATATATAAATTTTGAAAATCGATTAAATACTAAATCGTCAATATATTTGTATAGGTATACAAATACGATTAATGTTATTTGTATGAGTATTTCGGTATTTCCGACAAGTTCCGGCCTTAATAGTTTTATCAGACTGGAACGAAATTCTGGACATATATATTGGCTGGTAAGGAAAAAATGGGGCGCAACCGATATTTTGAATGTTATCGAAACTTCTTCGTCAATATATAAATTGTCAAAAATCGTCAAAAATAAATGCTGAGAAACAATTAAATGGAAACTTCAACAAATAAATATCATCAAACATTAATAAATTTAAGTGTTCACAATACAAATTGGTATCGTTGCAAGATGTTCGATCGAAAATTACAAATCATATATAAGACTAATAATTTCGATTTATAAACACTAAAATGTATCGTGAAAATCATAAAAAAACATTAGATTTTTTAGTTGGTTGACTAAAATTGTCAAATTATGTAATTTTTGGAGACCAAATTAGTCATTAAAAAGTTTGGAAACTAAAATTGTCATGTTTTGCAAATTTTGGAGACCATTAACACTGTTAGGGACCAAGTTTGAAAAAAACTCTTAACTTTGAGGATCAAATTTGCGTAATTTTAGTTCTAGGACCTTATTTGCCACAAATTACAAATTTGTGGATCAATTATATCTCACACACATAAGTTTGGATACTGGTTTTTCCAAAAAAATAATAATTTGTGGATCAATTTTGCATATATCAAATTTTGGGGGCTGATTTTACCATAATTAGAAAATTTGAGACTTAAAATTGCCAAAAAATCATTTAATCATTAGACCAAATATGCCTTCCGCCCAAAAATATTCATTCAATAGATATTTAAATAATCATTTAATTATTCTTTATAATTTTTATATTTATATATTTAAAATATTATTTTTTATTAATATTCTAATATAAAAAATATTCGACTAAAGAAGATTAGATTATTATATGATCTTTTATAAATCCCAAAATCCAAGACCACAAGAATGTGCGAAACTAGTCTTTTGCCTAACTCTACGCCCAATTGATTTGTCATAAAAGCAACTTGCCGAATTACTTAGTTAAATCATATTCTTGTTTAATTACTTTATAATTTGTATTTCAAAATCAATTCTAATATTATATTAATTATTTTATTAATTACTTAAAATGTATTAATCAATTTGTATCTTAACACCGAGGAGTTTATCTATGCAGTTGCCGAGACGCTCAAGGAAATACTGTGCCTGAAAATCTTTTCAAGTATGTCATCAACTCTTCTTTGTTCTCATCTTTATTTGCACTTGCTTTTGAATCCATTTAATTTGTGCGACTTTACTTGAATTAACAAACTTTCTTTGATCTGGTCTGTTGTACTTGTAACTTTATGTTTTTACCTTTATTAAATTAATTAAATCATTTTATATTCCTTAGTAAATAACAGTAAAAGTAAGTGCCTTAGAGAATTTAATAATTTAATAAACTAAAAATAAATTATTATTATTAAACGTATAATCCACATTAACGGTCTTGTTTCCTTGCTTTGGGCCCATTAAAAGCCCAATCTTTTTAGTTATAAGAAGGAGGTACTCCAACAAAGATATTGATAGTTAGTCATTCAGTTTGAATTTTGAATGCCAATTTCTACTTCTCTCCAACGTTCTCCATTTCTTCCCCTTCCAATTCAATCGCCCGATGCGATGATAATAGGATCTGGTTTTTCTCTGCCTCTATCGCCTTCTCGGGCGATGAATCTGGTTTTTCTATTCCTATAACGGCTTATATGGCTCTGGATCTTGTTTTTCTTTGTATAATTAGGATTTGTTGTGAACTGTTTTCCTGCTATGATTATGCGAGATTGGAATCGAGTTCTGATCCTCTTGATATGTCCGTAGATCAATCATCTTAGTCTCTCGATTTTAATTGATAATTTGTTCAATTTCGTTGAGCATATTCGTTCAATCATCGTTATATTTTGTTTGTGCTTTGGATTAGTTTTCGAAATTTTGAATGGAGTCTGTGGATCTAGCCCGCACTTCTGAATATTTTTCCATAGCAAGTTTTATATTCTTTCACATATATCCTTGTCTTGTGTCGTTGTAATTAGGTTTTCTGAGAAATGCGGATCTATCATTACAGAAATACAGTCAATGTTGGATATTTTTTCATGAGTAATTTTCGTTACTCTTTTCCTTATCTTTAGTCATTTTAAATTAGTTTTTAAAGAATTCGATTCTATAATGAAAAAGTTTTATTGACACTTCAGAGTACTTTTATGGATGAGGTATCAGGAATATGAATATTTGTGATTGGGTGGTAGGTTGTAGAAATTCCTAAGATTCGTTTTCTCATGTATCTCGGGTCATTTTAAACGATTGTTTAGATCCCGTGTATGTCGAGTCACTTTAAACGGTTGTTTAGATCCCGTTTACACTTCAAATGATTGTTTATATCCTATGTACACTTTAAACGATTGTTTAGATCCCGTGTATGTCGGGTCACTTTAAACGATTGTCTAGATTCCGTGTATGTCGGGTCACTTTAAACGATTGTTTAGATCCCGTGTATGTTGGTTCTCTTTAAACGATTGCTTAGATCATGTGTATGTCGGGTCATTTTAAACGATTGTTTAGATCCCGTGCATGTCGAGTCACTTTAAACGGTTGTTTAGATCCCGTTTACACTTTAAATGATTGTTTAGATCCTATGTACACTTTAAACGATTGTTTAGATCCCATGTATGTCGGGTCACTTTAAACGATTTTTACATCTCGTGTATGTTGAGTCACTTTAAACGATTGTTTAGATCCCGTGTATGTTGGTCACTTTAAACGATATTTTAGATCCCGTGTATGTCGGGTCACTTTAAACGATTGTTTAGATCTCGTGTATGTTGGGTCACTTTAAATGATTGTTTAGATCCCGTGTATGTTGGGTCACGTTAAGCGATTGTTTAGATCCCGTGTACGTTGGGTCACTTTAAACGATTGTTTAGATTCCGTGTATGTTGGGTCACTTTAAACGATTGTTTAGATCTCGTGTACGTTGGGTCACTTTAAACGATTGTTTAGATTCCGTGTATGTTGGGTCACTTTAAACGATTGTTTAGATATCGTGTATGTTGGATCACTTTAAACAATCGTTTAGATCCCGCGTATTTTGGATCATGTTAAACAATCGTCTAGATCCCGCGTATTTTGGATCACGTTAAACAATCGTTTAGATCTCGCGTATGTTGGATTACTTTAAACAATTGTTTAGATCCCGTGTACGTTGGATCACTTTAAACAATTGTTTAGATTCCGCGTATGTTGGATCACTTTAAACATTTGTTTAGATCCCGCGTATGTTGGATCACTTTAAACAATCGTTTAGATCCCGCGTATGTTCGGTCACTTTAAACGATTGTTTAGATCCCGTGTATGTTTGGTCACTTTAAACGATTGTTTAAATGCTGTGTATGTTGGGTCACGTTAAGCGATTGTTTAGATCCCGTGTATGTTGGGTCACTTTAAACGATTGTTTATATTCCGTGTATGTTGGGTCACTTTAAACGATTAAAGAGATCTCGTGTATGTTGGGTCACTTTAAACGATTGTTTAGATCCCTTGTATGTTGGGTCACTTTACACGATTGTTTAGATGCCACGTAGGTAGGATCACTTTAAACAATCGTTTAGATCCCGTGTATGTTGGATCACTTTAAACAATTGTTTACATGCCGCGTATGTTGGATCACTTTGAACATTCGTTTAGATCCCGCATATTTTGGATCACTTTAAACAATCGTTTAGTTCCCGTGTATTTTGGATCACGTTGAACAATTGTTTAGATCCCGCGTATGTTGGATTACTTTAAACAATTGGTTAGATCCTATGGACGTTGGTTCACTTTAAACAATTGTTTAGATTCCGCGTATGTTGGATCACTTTGAACAATCGTTTAGATCCCGCGTATGTTGGATCACATTGTTTAGATTCTACGTATGTTGGATGACTTTAAACAATTGTTTAGATCACACGTATGTTGGATCACTTTAAACAATTGTTTAGATCCCGCATATGTTGGTTTACTTTAAACAATTGTTTAGATCCCGCGTATGTTGGTTCACTTTAAACAATCGTTTAGATCACGCGTATGCTTGATCACTTTAAACAATTGTTTAGATTCCAAGTATGTTGGGCCACTGTAAAGGATTGTTAACATCATGTGTATGTTGGATCACTTAAAATGATTGTTAAGATCCCGTGTATGTTGGGTCACTTTAAACGATTGTTAAGATCCCGTGTATGTTCGGTCACTTTAAACGATTGTTTAGATCCCGTGTATGTTGGGTCAATTTAAACAATTGTTTAGATCCTATGTATGTTGTGTCACGTTAAGCGATTGTTTAGATCCCGTGTACGTTGGGTCACTTTAAACGATTGTTTAGATTCCGTGTATGTTGGGTCACTTTAAACAATTGTTTTGATCTGGTGTATGTTGGGTCATTTTAAACGATTGTTTAGATCCCGTGTATCTTGGGTCACTTTACACGTTTGTTTAGATGCCACGTATGTAGGATCACTTTAAACAATCGTTTAGATCCCGTGTATGTTGGATCACTTTAAACAATTGTTTACATGCCGCGTATGTTGGATCACTTTGAACAATCGTTTAGATCCCGCATATTTTGGATCACTTTAAACAATCGTTTAGTTTCCGTGTATTTTGGATCACGTTAAACAATCGTTTAGATCCTGCGTATGTTGGATTACTTTAAACAATTGTTTAGATCCTGTGTACGTTGGATCACTTTAAACAATTGTTTTGATTCCGCGTATGTTGGATCACTTTGAACAATCGTTTAGATCCCGCGTATGTTGGATCACATTGTTTAGATTTTGCGTATGTTGGATGACTTTAAACAATTGTTTAGATCACGCGTATGTTGGATCACTTTAAACAATCGTTTAGATCCCGCGTATGTTGGATCACATTGTTTAGTTTCCGTGTATGTTGGATTACTATAAACAATTGTTTAGATCCCGCGTACGTTGGATTACTTTAAATAATTGTTTAGTTCCGTGTACGTTGGATCACTTTAAACATTTGTTTAGATCCCACATATGTTGGATCACTTTAAACAATCGTTTAGATCCCGCGTATGTTGGATCACATTGTTTAGATTCCGCGTATGTTGGATCACTTGAAACAATTGTTTAAATCTCGCGTATATTGTTTCTCTTTAAACAATCGATTAGATCCCACGTATATTGGTTCACTTTAAACAATCGTTTAGATCCCATGTATATTGGTTCACTTTAAACAATCGTTTAGATCCCGCTTATGTTGGTTCACTTTAAACAATTGTTTAGATTCCAAGTATGTTGGGTCACTTTAAAGGATTGTTAGTATCCTGTGTATGTTGGATCACTTTAAATGATTGTTAAGATCCCGTGTATGTTGGGTCACTTTAAACCATCGTTTATCATTTTAAACATTTGTTTAGATCCTACGTACTTAGGATCACTTTATATGATCGTTTAGATCTCATGTATGTCGGGTCACTTTAAACGATCCTTTAGATCTCGTGTATGTCGGGTCACTTTAAACAATCGTTTAGACCTCGTGCATGTCGGGTCATTTTAAACGATTGTTTAGATCTTGTGTATGTCGGGTCACTTTAAACGATTGTTTAGATCCTGTGTATGTCAGGTCACTTTAAACGATTGTTTAGATCCCATGTATGTTGGGCCACTTTAAACTATTGTTTGGATCCCGTGTATGTCGAGTCACTTTAAACGATTGCTATGATCTCGTGTATGTCGTGTCACTCTTAACGATTGTTTAGATCCCGTGTATGTCTGGTCACTTTGAACGATATTTTAGATCCGGTGTATGTTGGCCATTTTAAACGATTGTTTAGATCCCGTGTATGTTGGGTCACTTTAAACGATTGTTTAGATCCCGAATTTGTTGGATCACTTTAAACAATCGTTTAGATCCCACGTATATTGGATCACTTTAAACAATCGTTTAGATCCCACGTATGTTGGATCACTTTAAACAATCGTTTAGATCCCGCATATGTTGGATCGCTTAAAACAATTGTTTAAATACCGCGTATGTTGGATCACTTTAACCAATCGTTAAGATCTCGTGTATGTTGGGTCACTTTAAACGATCGTTTAGAACTTGTGTATGTCAGGTCACTTTAAACGATTGTTTAGATCATGTGTATATCAAGTCACTTTAAACGATTGTTTAGATCTCGTGTATGTCGGGTCACTTTAAACGATTGTTTGGATCCTTTGTATGTCGGGTCACTTTAAACGATTGTTTAGATCCAACGTATGTTGGATCACTTTAAACCATTGTTTAGATCCTGCATATGTCGGATCACTTTAAACGATGGTTTAGATACCGTGTATGTTGGATCACTTTAAACAATCGTTTAGATCCCGCATATGTCGGATCACTTTAAACGATGGTTTAGATCTTGTGTTTGTTGGTTCACTTTAAACAATCCTTTAGATGATGCGTATGTTGGATCACTTTAAACAATCGTTTAGATCACACGTATGTTGGATCTTTTTAAACAATCTTTTTTATCACACGCATGTTGGATCTTTTTAATCAATTGTTTAGATCCCGTGTATGTGGGAAAACTTTAAACAATTGTTTAGATATCGTGTATGTTGGATCACTTTAAACAATTGTTTTTAATTTTTAGATATGGTCTATGTTGCATCATTTTGAGTTTTTTTCTATTCACTTTTAACTTGATTGGTTTTAACTTAGATTTCTTTTTTCATTGTTGAGATCCCGTCATTGTTGGATCACTTTTCCGAGTTTTTTATTCTTAACACTTTTAACTTATTTTTTTTTATATTAGTTTTATTCTGTAAAGACGTTTTGTAGATTTTGTTTTAAATTAATTTATTTTGTCATTACCTTTTTTTCATGAGTTTATTCTCTTAGCACTCTTAACTTGTCTTGTTTTATATTTGTTTGATTCTATCTTAACAATGTTTGTTAGACATCACGGCATTTTTTAGGGACATAGTATCTAGAATATGAATGTATCTGATTGGGTAGTGGTTTGTAGAATTTCTTAAGATTCGGTCTTAAGTTTTTGTTGGATAAAATTATTAGTATTTTTTAGCCTTTTCATGGCGATTGTTATTTTTGTTTTCTCTATTCTTTCTTAGAGTGCGCTTGGGTCGTTGGTTTTGTTTGAAATCATATTCTCCATAGTCCACGATTGTTTAGATCAAACAATGAAAAATTATTATTTAACTTGTTTGATCAAACAAGAAATTTAACTTAAATGATTGTTTAGATCACGTGCATGTTTGGTCACCTTAAACGATTGTTTAAATCCTGTGTATGTCGGGTCACTTTAAACAGTTGTTTAGATCCCATGTATGTCGGGTCACTTTAAACGATTGTTTAGATCCCGTGTATGTTGAATCACTTTAAACGATTGTTTAGATCCCCTGTATGTCGGGTCACTTTAGACAATTGTCTAGATCCCATGCATGTCGGGTCAATTTAAACGATTGTTTGAATCCCGTGTGTGTCGGGTCAGTTTAAACGATTGTTTAGATCTCGTGTATGTCGGGTTGCTTTAAACGATTGTTTAAATTCCGTGTATGTCGGGTCACTTTAAATGATTGTTTAGATCCCATGTATGTAGGTTTACATTGTTTATATCCTATGTATGTTGGATCACATTGTTTAGATTCTGTGTATGTTGGATTATTTTAAACAATTGTAGATCTCGCGTATGTTGAATCACTTTAAACAATTGTTTAGATTCCGTGTATGGTGGATCACTTTTAATAATTGTTCAAATCCACATATGTTAGATCACTTTAAACAATTGTTTAGATTCCGCGTATGTTAGTTCACTTTAAACAATCGTTTAGATCTCGCGTATGTTTGATTACATTAAACTGTATTTAGATCCCGTGTATATTTTATCACTTTAAACAGTTGTTTAGATCCCGGTATGTTGTATCACTTTAAATAATTGTTTAGATCCTGCGTATGTTGGTCCACTTTAAACAATCTTTTAGATTTCACGTATGTTGGATCACTTTAAATAGTTCACTTTAAACAATAGTTTAGATCCCATATATGTTGGATCACTTTAAACAATCGTTTACATCCCGCGTATGTTGTATCACATTGTTTAGATCCTGTGTATGTCGGATCACTTTAAACAATCGTTTAGAACCCGTGTATGTTGGTTTACATTGTTTAGATCCTGCGTATGTTGGATCACATTGTTTAAATTCCGTGTATGTTGGATTATTTTAAACAATTGTTCTGATCTTGCGTATGTTGGATCACTTTAATGTTTAGATTCTGCGTATGTTGGTTTACTTTAAACAATCGTTTAGATCACACGTATGGTTGTTCACTTTAAACAATCATTTAGATCTCGCGTATGTTGGATTACATTAAACAGTTGTTTAGATCCCATGTATGTTGGTCACTTTAAACAATTGTTTCCATCCCGCGTATGTTGTATCACTTTAAACAATTGTTTAGATCCTGCGTATGTTGGATCACTCTAACAATTGTTTAGATCTCGTGTATGTTGGATCACTTTAAACAGTTGTTTAAATCACACGTATGTTGGATCTCTTTAAACATTCGTTTAGATCTCGTGTATGTTAGATCACATTAAACAATTGTTTGGACATGTGTATGTTGGATCGCTTTCAACAATCGTTTACATCCTGTGTATGTTGGATTACTTTAAACAATTCACTTGAAACAATTGTTTAGATCTCGTGTATGTTACATCACTTTAAATAATTCACTTTAAACAATTGTTTAGATCCTGTGTATGTTGTATTATTTTTAACTTCTTTGGTTTTATTCCGTCCTGATTATGACATTGTTTTATTAAGATTGCAAAGCATTTTTTTGGGATATAGTAGCTAGAATCTCAATCTATTTGATTGGGTGGTGATTTGTAAAATTAGTTTTATTCTGTAGAAACGTTTTACAAATTTTGTTTTAAATTAATTTATTTTGTCATAACATTTTTTTCATGAGTTTATTCTCTAAACACTTTTAATTTTTCTTGTTTGAAATTAGTTTTATTTTATCTTAACAAGGTTTGTTAGATATTAGGGCATTTTTTAGGGACATAGTATCTGGAATCTGAATGTATCTGATTGGGTAGTGGTTTATAGAATTTCCTAATATTCGGTTTTATTTTTCATATCATGTTTTTGTTGGATAAAATTTCTGAGTTTTTTTCTGTTAAAACAATTAATTTTATGCAATAAATTATAAATTATTAAGGAATCTTTATTCTTTAAACAATTATTTTTCAATGTTTAGATCCCGCGTATGCTTGATCATTTTAAACAATTGTTTAGATCCCGTGTATGTTGGGTCACTTTAAACGATTGTTAAGATCTCTTGTATGTTCGGTCACTTTAAACGATTATTTAGATCCCGTGTATGTTGGGTCAATTTAAACGATTGTTTAGATCCTGTGTATGTTGTGTCACGTTAAGCGATTGTTTAGATCCCGTGTACGTTGGGTCACTTTAGACGATTGTTTAGATTCTGTGTATGTTGGGTCACTTTAAACGATTATTTAGATTCCGTGTATGTTGGGTCACTTTAAACGATTGTTTAGATATGATGTATGTTGGGTCACTTTATACGATTGTTTAGATGTCGCGTATGTAGGATCACTTTAAACAATTGTTTAGATGCCGCGTATGTTGGATCACTTTGAACAATCGTTTAGATGCCGCGTATGTTGGATCACTTTGAACAATCGTTTAGATCCTGTGTATGTTGGATCACTTTGAACAATCGTTTAGTTCCCGTGTATTTTGGATCATGTTAAACAATCGTTTAGATCCCGTGTATGTTGGATTACTTTAAACAATTGTTTAGATCCCGCGTATGTTGGATTACTTTAAACAATTGTTAAGATCCCGTGTACGTTGGATCACTTTAAACATTTGTTTAGATCCCGTGTACGTTGGATCACTTTAAACATTTGTTTAGATCCAGCGTACGTTTGATTACTTTAAACAATTGTTAAGATCCCGTGTACGTTGGATCACTTTAAACATTTGTTTAGATCCCGTGTACGTTGGATCACTTTAAACATTTGTTTAGATCCAGCGTACGTTTGATTACTTTAAACAATTGTTAAGATCCCGTGTACGTTGGATCACTTTAAACATTTGTTTAGATCCCGTGTACGTTGGATCACTTTAAACATTTGTTTAGATCCAGCGTACGTTTGATTACTTTAAACAATTGTTAAGATCCCGTGTACGTTGGATCACTTTAAACATTTGTTTAGATCCCGTGTACGTTGGATCACTTTAAACATTTGTTTAGATCCAGCGTACGTTTGATTACTTTAAACAATTGTTAAGATCCCGTGTACGTTGGATCACTTTAAACATTTGTTTAGATCCCGTGTACGTTGGATCACTTTAAACATTTGTTTAGATCCAGCGTACGTTTGATTACTTTAAACAATTGTTAAGATCCCGTGTACGTTGGATCACTTTAAACATTTGTTTAGATCCCGTGTACGTTGGATCACTTTAAACATTTGTTTAGATCCCGCGTACGTTGGATTACTTTAAACAATTGTTAAGATCCCGTGTACATTGGATCACTTTAAACAATCGTTTAGATCCCGCGTATGTTGGATCACATTGTTTAGATTCCGCGTATGTTGGATCACTTTAAACAATTGTTTAGATCTCGCGTATATTGGTTCACTTTAAATAATCGTTTAGACCCCACGTATGTTGGTTCACTTTAAACAATCGTTTAGATCCTGCGTATGTTGGATCACTTTAAACAATTTGTTTAGATGCCGCGTATGTTGTATCACTTTGAACAATCGTTTAGATCTCGCGTATGTTGGATCACTTTAAACAATCGTTTGGATCCCGCATATGTTGGATAACTTTATACAATTCACTTTAAACAATTGTTTAGATCCCATGTATTTTGGATCATTTTAAACAATCTTTTAGATCCTCCGTATGTTGACCACTTTAAACAATCATTTAGTTCCGTGTATTTTTTATCACTATAAACAATCGTTTAGACCCCGCGTATGTTGGATCACCTTAAACAATCGTTTAAATCCCATGTATGTTGGATTAGTTAAACATTTGTTTAGATTTCGTGTATGTTGGATCACTTTAAACTATTGTTTAGATCATGTGTATGTTGGATCACTTTAAAGAATTCACTTTAAACGTTTGTTTAGATCCCGTGTATGTTGGATCACTTTAAACAATTGTTTAAATCTCGTGTATGTTGCATCACTTTAAACAATTGTTTAGATCATGTGTATGCTGCATCACTTTTAACTTGATTGGTTTTAACTTAGTTTTATTCGGTGGTCGACCACAATTGGGCTGCCCTAGTCGACCATGATGCTACTGTCATAGTCGACTCTTCTGTCGTTGCACGTATTAGCTCTAGAATTACTACGGTTATCCGAATAGCATCTACCATCAAACAAACTATAACTGATTTAATGAGTCATTCGCAATTTCATAGTTTGAATTAGTTCATACTCACACGTGCATGACTTAATTGATTATGATAAAGTTTCATTAAGACTCCAAAGCATTTTTTAGGGATATAGCATCTAGAATCTTAATCTATTTGATTGGGTAGTGGTTTGTAAAACTTCCTAAGTTCCTTTTTTCATTGTTGAGATCCCGTCATTGTTGGATCACTTTTCCGAGTTTTTTATTCTTATCACTTTTAACTTATTTTCTTTTAAATTAGTTTTATTCTGTAAAGACGTTTTACAGATTTTGTTTTAAATTAATTTATTTTGTCATTACATTTTTTTCATGAGTTTATTCTCTAAACACTTTTAACTTGTCTTGTTTTATATTAGTTTGATTCTATCTTAACAAGGTTTGTTAGACATCACGGCATTTTTTAGGGACATAGTATCTAGAATATGAATGTATCTGATTGGGTAGTGGTTTGTAGAATTTCCTAAGATTCGGTCTTATTTTTCATATCAAGTTTTTGTGGGATAAAATGTTTTTTGCTACTCTTTTTATTAGTTTTATTAGCTTTTTCAGGGCGATTGTTATTCTTGTTTTCTCTATTCTTCCTTAGAGTGCGCTTGGGTCGTTGGTTTTGTTTGAAATCATATTCTCTATTGTCCACGAGTTCTGCTTTAATTAGGATGTTTATATCTACATGTTAAGAGCAGAAAGTAGGACGAGTACGAATTTTAAAAAACCCTTTCTGCATAGGATTGGTATTTTGTAACCTAAATTTACATTTAGGTTGAGGGATACTCTACTTTCCCTCTTATAAACTAATCCACGTGCACTCTCATCATAATTTTGGCTAGATTCTAGAAATTTAACACTCTATAGCTAGGTCAATTTAGATCAAGTTTAACACTCTATATTGCATTATTTTGAGGTTTTTTCTCTTCACTTTTAACTTGATTGGTTTTAACTTAGTTTTATTCAGTCAAGATCATACAAAGTTTCATTAAGACTCTAAAGCATTTTTTTTGGATATAATATCTAGAATCTGAATCTATATGATTGGGTGGTGGTTTGTAAAATTTCCCAAGATTTCTTTTTTCATGGTTCAGATCCCATCATTGTTGGATCATCTTTTACGAGTTTTTTATTCTCACTTGAGTCATTTACTATGATCTACTTTCTCTCTTATAAACCAATTTATCTCACTTTTCATTTCTAATGTGGGACAAATTACACAATTTCAACACACCCCCTTAAGTCAAAATACCTTACAAATTTGAACTTGAAATTGAATGAACTGGACTTTCTCGGTATTGATAATCAGGATTTTGACCGAACCATATCCGATACCATATTAAGTTTATAGAGTCGAGTCAATTAACGTGGGGAATGTGCTCGGATATAACATACAAGATAAGGGAGACCACATCGTAAAAGATTTGAACAAGTCATTTACTATTATAGTTCAATTTCCCTCTTATAAACTAATCCACACACTCTCGTCATAATTTCAGCCAAACACTAGAAATTTAACATTGTTAAATTTTTAAAGCCATGTCAATTTAGGTAGGGAGTGTCTCATATATAACGTATCAGATGGATGATACCACATTGTAAAAGACTTGAATTAGTCATTTACTATGATCAACATTCCTCTTATAAACTAATCAATCCCACTTTCATTTTCCAATGTGGGACAATTCTTCATAGTTAATCCACCGATTTGAATGGTCAAGTTCAACTTGTCAGGTGGTTGGATTTGATGGGGTGTGTTGAAATTGTGTAATTTGTCCTACATTGGAAATGAAAAATTGGATGGATTGGTTTATATGAGGGAAGTGCACTATAGTAAATGACTTGTTCAATCTTATAAGGTGTGATCTCCTCTCTTTTATACGTTATATCCAAACATACTCCCCAAGTAAATTAACTCGACCTTAGAAATTTAACAAATACATCTTTTCAAGGCTAATTGAACAAAGACAACTCTAGAGACATTTAAAATATTAAAGAGTTTAAGGGTAAACTATAAACGGTTTTGGAAGTTTTGGGGTCAACCATGCAATTCTTAAACTTTGAGAACATTGTGTTTACAACATTTAAAAATTGAGGAGCCAAAAGTGTACATTATATCAACTTCATGGACCTTATATGCAATTTATAAACTTTGAAGACACACTGTTATATTATTATAAAGTTTGGGGTTAATTACAAACATAACTCTTTTATATTAAACTAACAATAAAAAAAATAAAAGAAAATGACGTGTTTGGTCCCCAAAGTTTCAATAATTTGCCAAAATTGGCCCCTATGTTTTAAATGTCAAATTAAGTCCTCAAATTTTTATTAATTTGGCAAATTGAATTCACGAAGTTTAACAATTTAGTAAATTAAGTCATCAAAATTTTAAGCAATAGCACCTCCAAATTTTAAAGTTTGCAAAATTGGTCCCCAAAATTTACATACAGTAAAAATAATGTTCCCCGGAATTTGGGCGAATTCGGTCTCCATTTAATTTTAAAGTCGTTAGTTTTACCGTAAGGGTCAGACTCGGAAACCCGATCCGACCCAAAAATTAAATTTAAAAAAATTACTTTCTTTAAAAACAATTTATTTTTGAAAAAAAATATATTTAATTTTTTTAAAAAATATAAAATAGTTTTTTGACTATTTTGATCGGTAATGCGGATGCCGGGTTTTTCCGGGTTTGATTCGAAAATTAAATAATTGCAAATATTTACTAATTGATGAGAATCCTAAGACCATGTACCATGCAATGGGTAAGATCCAGTTATAATTGAGCCGACCCAGGTAATAAAAGGCGAACTCGCGTGACCCAAAGTCCACAGCTTAGTAGATTTGAGATAATTGGCCCGATGTTACGCAATGGGACCGAAGCTGGACTTGGCGAAATAAAAGGGCGTTTGACAAGTGACCTTATGGTTCGATCCAGACGGTTACAGTCCACGTTTACCATACTTCAGGCCGGATCACGCAGGCCACGCTTCGGTCCTGGCCGCGTTTTACATCGTGCGACAACAACCTTCAACAAACTTGTCAGATGCAGTTACAGGGCGTGGATTTCACACGCCCTTAGCTCTATAAATACAGAGCTTGACGACGGAATTAGAGGACATTTTGGACGCGTAAGAACTGTTACCCTGTCGGAATTCTTATCGCTTTCTTATACCTCGTCATCTTCATAAACTTATGTTCTCTTTTGTAATGAACAACTGTTTGATTAGTAAATCGACTAAGAGATTTTCCTGCTCTTAGTCCATTGGTTTTTTCCCCATTTCCCAGGGTTTTCCACTCTAAATTGTCTTGCCTATTTCTTTACTTGCATTAACTAATCGTTTTCTCACAACAAACAAATTAAACCGAGTTCGTTTCTTAACGAACCGAATGACTGTTGGTACTCCTAAAAATGGACCATAACAATATTCATACAAATATCGAAATAATCAATATATAAATTATCTGAAATATAAATTGTCAATATTGGTATGAGTATATTGACAATCGATATACTCGTATAAATATGTGTGTCAATTTATACATTTCCGACAATCGATTTCGAAACTTGTCGGAAATAACGTTAATCGTCAATATATAAATTTTGAAAATCGATTAAATACTAAATCGTCAATATATTTGTATAGGTATACAAATACGATTTTTATTTGTATGAGTATTTCGGTATTTCCGACAAGTTCCGGTCTTAGTAGTCTTACCAGACTGGAACGAAATTCTGGACATCTATATTGGCTGGTAAGGAAAAAATGGGGCGCAACCGATATTTTGAACGTTATCGAAACTTCTTCGTCAATATATAAATTGTCAGAAATCGTCAAAATAAATGTTGAGAAACAATTAAATGGAAACTTCAACAAATAAATATCATCAAACATTAATAAATTTAAGTGTTCACAATATAAATTGGTATCGTTGCAATATGTTCGATCGAAAATTACAAATCATATATAAGACTAATAATTTCGATTTATAAACACTAAAATGTATCGTGAAAATCATAAAAAAACATTAGATTTTTTAGTTGGTTGACTAAATTTGTCAAATTAAATAAATTTTGGAGACTAAATTAGTCATTTAAAAGTTTGGAGACTAAAATTGTCACGTTTTGCATATTTTGGGGACCATTAACACCGTTAGGGACCAAGTTTGCAAAAAACTCGAAACTTTGAGGACCAAATTTGCGTAAGTTTATTTCTAGGACCTTATTTGCCACAAATTATAAATTTGAGAATAAATTATATCTCACACACATAAGTTTGCTAACTGGTTTTTCCAAAAAAATAATAGTTTGGGGATCATTTTTGCATATATCAAACTTTGGGGGTTGATTTTGCCAAAATTAGAAAATTTGAGACTTAAAAATGCCAAAAAATCCAAACTTTGGGACCAAAAATGCCTTCCGTCGAAAAATTAATCATTCAATAGATATTTAAATAATCATTTAATTATTCTTTATAATTTTTATATTTATATATTTTAAATATTATTTTTTTATTAATATTCTAATATAAAAAATATTCGAATAAAGAAGATTAGATTATTATATGATCTTTTATAAATCCCAAAAACCAAGACCCACAAGAATGTGCGAAACTAGTCTTTTGCCTAACTCTACACCCAATTGATTTGTCATAAAAGCAACTTGCCGAATTACTTAGTTAAATCATATTCTTGTTTAATTACTTTATAATTTGTATTTCAAAATCAATTCTAATATTATATTAATTATTTTATTAATTACTTAAAATGTATTAATCAATTTGTATCTTAACACCGAGGAGTTTATCTATGCAGTTGCCGAGACGCTCAAGGAAATACTGTGCCTGAAAATCTTTTCAAGTATGTCATCAACTCTTCTTTGTTCTCATCTTTATTTGCACTTGCTTTTGAATCCATTTAATTTGTGCGACTTTACTTGAATTAACAAACTTTCTTTGATCTGGTCTGTTGTACTTGTAACTTTATGTTTTTACCTTTATTAAATTAATTAAATCATTTTATATTCCTTAGTAAATAACAGTAAAAGTAAGTGCCTTAGAGAATTTAATAATTTAATAAACTAAAAATAAATTATTATTATTAAACGTATAATCCACATTAACGGTCTTGTTTCCTTGCTTTGGGCCCATTAAAAGCCCAATCTTTTTAGTTAAAAAGAAGGAGGTACTCCAACCAAGATATTGATAGTTAGTCATTCAGTTTGAATTTTGAATGCCAATTTCTACTTCTCTCCAACGTTCTCCATTTCTTCCCCTTCCAATTCAATCGCCCGATGCGATGATGATAGGATCTGGTTTTTCTCTGCTTCCATCGCCTTCTCGGGCGATGAATCTGGTTTTTCTATTCCTATAACGGCTTATATGGCTCAGGATCTTGTTTTTCTTTGTATAATTAGGATTTGTTGTGAACTGTTTTCCTGCTATGATTATGCGAGATTCGAATCGTGTTCTGATGTTCTTGATATGTCCGTAGATCAATCATCTTAGTCTCTCGGTTTTAATTGATAATTTGTTCAATTTCGTTCAGCATATTCGTTCAATCATCGTTATATTTTGTTTGTGTTTTCGATTAGTTTTCGAAATTTTGAATGGAGTCTGTGGATTTAGCCCGCACTTCTGAATATTTTTCCATAGCAAGTTTTATATTCTTTCACATACATCCTTGTCTTGTGTCGTTGTAATTAGGTTTTCTGAGAAATGCGGATCTATCATTACAGAAATACAGTCAATGTTGGATATTTTTTCATGAGTAATTTTCGTTACTCTTTTCCTTATCTTTAGTCATTTTAAATTAGTTTTTAAAGAATTCGATTCTATAATGAAAAAGTTTTATTGACACTTCAGAGTACTTTTATGGATGAGGTATCTGGAATATGAATATTTGTGATTGGGTGGTAGGTTGTAGAAATTCCTAAGATTCGTTTTCTCATGTATCACGGGTCATTTTAAACGATTGTTTAGATCCCGTGTATGTCGAGTCACTTTAAATGGTTGTTTAGATCCCGTTTACACTTTAAATGATTGTTTAGATCCTATGTACACTTTAAACGATTGTTTAGATCCCGTGTATGTCGGGTCACTTTAAACGATTTTTTAGATCTCGTGTATGTTGAGTCACTTTAAACGATTGTTTAGATCTCGTGTATGTCGGGTCACTTTAAACGGTTGTTTAGATCCCGTGTATGTTGAGTCACTTTAAACGGTTGTTTAGATCCCGTTTACACTTTAAATGATTGTTTAGATCCTATGTACACTTTAAACGATTGTTTAGATCCCGTGTATGTCGGGTCACTTTAAACGATTTTTTAGATCTCGTGTATGTTGAGTCACTTTAAACGATTGTTTAGATCCCATGTATGTTGGTCACTTTAAATGATTGTTTAGATCTCGTGTATGTCGGGTCACTTTAAACGGTTGTTTAGATCCCGTGTATGTTGAGTCACTTTAAACGGTTGTTTAGATCCCGTTTACACTTTAAATGACTGTTTAGATCCTATGTACACTTTAAACGATTGTTTAGATCCCGTGCATGTCGGGTCACTTTAAACGATTTTTTAGATCTCGTGTATGTTGGTCACTTTAAACGATTGTTTAGATCCCGTGTATGTCGGGTCACTTTAAACGATTGTTTAGATCTCGTGTATGTTGGGTCACTTTAAACGATTGTTTAGATCCCGTGTATGTTGGTCACTTTAAACGATTGTTTATATCACGTGTACATTTTAAACGATTGTTTAGATCCCGTGTACACTTTAAACGATTGTTTATATCACGTGTACACTTTAAACGATTGTTTAGATCCCTTGTATCTTGGTCACTTTAAATGATTGTTTACATCTCGTGTATGTTGGGTCACTTTAAACGATTGTTTAGATCCCGTGTATGTTGGGTCACTTTAAACGATTGTTTAGATTCCGTGTACACTTTAAACGATTGTTTAGATCCCGTGTACACTTTAAACAATTGTTTAGATTTTGTGTATGTCGGTCACTTTAAACGATTGTTTAGATTCCGTGTACAATTTATATGATTGTTTAGATCCCGTGTATGTTGTATCACTTTAAACGATTGTTTAAATCCCATGTATGTCGGGTCACTTTAAACGATTGTTTAGATCATGTGTATGTCGGATCACGTTAAGTGATTGTTTAGATCCCGTGTACATTTTAAACGATTGTTTAGATCCCTTGTATCTTGGGTCAATTTAAAAGATTGTTTAGATTCCATGTATGTTGGCTCACTTTAAACGATTGTTCAGATCACGTGTATGTCGGGTCACTTTAAACGATTATTTAGATCCCGTGTATGTTGTGTCAATTTAAACGATTGTTAAGATCCCGTGTATGTTCGGTCACATTAAACGATTGTTTAGATCCCGTGTATGTTGAGTCACTTTAAACGATTATTTAGATTCCGTCTATTTTGGATCACGTTAAACAATCGTTAAGATCCCGTGTGTGTTGGATCTCTTTGAACAATCGTTTAGATCCCGCGTATGTTGGATCACTTTAAACAATTATTTAGATGCCGCATATGTTGGATCACTTTGAACAATCGTTTAGATTCCACGTATGTTGGATCACTTTAAACAATCGTTTAGATCCCGTGTATTTTGGATCACGTTAAACAATCGTTTAGATCCCGCGTATGTTGGATTACTTTAAACAATTGTTTAGATTCGGTCTACGTTGGATCACTTTGAACAATTGTTTAGATTCCGCGTATGTTGGATCACATTAAACATTTGTTTATATCCCGCGTATGTTGGATCACTTTAAACAATTGTTTAGATCACGCGTATGTTGGATTACTTTAAACAATTGTTTAGATCCCGCGTATATTGGTTCACTTTAAACAATCGTTTAGATCCCACATATCTTCAATCTTTTTAAACAATCTTTTAGATCCCGCTTATGTTGGTTCACTTTAAACAATTGTTTAGATCCCGTGTATGTTTGGTCACTTTAAACAATCGTTTAGATCACGCGTATGTTTGATCACTTTAAACAATTGTTTAGATTCCAAGTATGTTGGGTCATTTTAAATGATTGTTAAGATCCCGTGAAAGTTGGGTCACTTTAAACGATTGTTAAGATCCCGTGTATGTTCGGTCACTTTAAACGATTGTTTAGATCCCGTGTATGTTTGGTCACTTTAAACGATTTTTTAAATCCCGTGTATGTTGGGTCACGTTAAGCGATTGTTTAGATCCCGTGTACGTTGGGTCACTTTAAACGAATGTTTAGATTCCGTGTATGTTGGGTCACTTTAAACGATTGTTTAGATCTCGTGTATGTTGGGTCACTTTAAACGATTGTTTAGATCCCTTGTATGCTGGGTCACTTTACACGATTGTTTAGATGCCACGTATGTAGGATCACTTTAAACAATCGTTTAGATCCCGTGTATGTTGGATCACTTTAAACAATTGTCTACATGCCGCGTATGTTGGATCATTTTGAACAATCGTTTAGATCCCGCATATTTTGGATCACTTTAAACAATCGTTTAGTTCCCGTGTATTTTGGATCACATTAAACAATCGTTTAGATCCCGCGTATGTTGGATTACTTTAAACAATTGTTTAGATCATGTGTACGTTGGATCACTTTAAACAATTGTTTAGATTCCGCGTATGTTGGATCACTTTAAACAATCGTTTAGATCCCGCGTATGTTGGATCACATTGTTTAGATTCTGCGTATGTTGGATGACTTTAAACAATTGTTTAGATCACGCGTATGTTGGATCACTTTAAGCAATTGTTTAGATCCCGCGTATATTGGTTCACTTTAAACAATCGTTTAGATCCCACGTATGTTCCATCTTTTTAAACAATCTTTTAGATCCCGCTTATGTTGGATCACTTTAGACAATTGTTTAGATCCCACGTATGTTGATTCACTTTAAACAATTGTTTAGATCCCGTGTATGTTGGTTCACTTTAAGCAATCGTTTAGATCACGCGTATGCTTGATCACTTTAATCAATTGTTTAGATTCCAAGTATGTTGGGTCACTTTAAATGATTGTTAAGATCATGTGTATGTTGGATCACTTTAAATGATTGTTAAGATCCCGTGTATGTTGGGTCACTTTAAACGATTGTTAAGATCCCGTGTATATTCAGTCACTTTATACGATTGTTAAGATCCCGTGTATGTTGGGTCACTTTAAACGATTGTTAAGATCTCGTGTATGTTCGGTCACTTTAAACGATTATTTAGATCCCGTGTATGTTGGGTCAATTTAAACGATTGTTTAGATCCTTTGTATGTTGTATCACATTAAGCGATTGTTTAGATCCCGTGTACGTTGGGACACTTTAAACGATTGTTTAGATTCCGTGTATGTTTGGTCACTTTAAACGATTGTTTAGATCTGGTGTATGTTGGGTCACTTTATACGATTGTTTAGATGCCGCGTATGTAGGATCACTTTAAACAATTGTTTAGATCCCGCGTATGTTGGATAACTTTAAACAATTGTTTAGATGCCACGTATGTTGGATCACTTTGAACAATCGTTTAGATCTTGCGTATGTTGGATCACTTTAAACAATCGTTTAATTCCCGTGTATTTTGGATCATGTTAAACAATCGTTTAGATTCCGTGTATGTTGGATTACTTTAAACAATTGTTTAGATCCCGCGTACGTTGGATTACTTTAAACAATTTTTTAGATCCCGTTTACGTTGGATCACGTTAAACATTTGTTTAGATCCCGCGTATATTGGATCACTTTAAACAATCGTTTAGATCCCGCGTATGTTGGATCACATTGTTTAAATTCTGTGTATGTTTGTTCACTTTAAACAATTGTTTAGATCCCGCGTATGTTGGTTCACTTTAAGCAATCGTTTAGATCACGTGTATGCTTGATCACTTTAGTCATATGTTTAGATTCCAAGTATGTTGGGTCACTTTAAATGATTGTTAAGATCATGTGTATGTTGGATCACTTTAAATGATTGTTAAGATCCCGTGTATGTTGGGTTACTTTAAATGATTGTTAAGATCCCGTGTATGTTGGGTCACTTTAAATGATTGTTAAGATCGTATGTATGTTCGGTCACTTTAAACGATTATTTAGATCCCGTGTGTGTTGGGTCAATTTAAAGGATTGTTTAGATCCTGTGTATGTTGTGTCACGTTAAGCGATTGTTTAGATCCCGTGTACGTTGGGACACTTTAAACGATTGTTTATATTCCGTGTATGTTGGGTCACCTTAAATGATTGTTTAGATCTGGTTTATGTTGGGTCACTTTATACGATTGTTTAGATGCCATGTATGTAGGATCACTTTAAACAATCGTTTAGATCCCGCGTATGTTGGATCATTTTAAACGATTGTTTAGATGCCGCGTATGTTGGATCACTTTGAACAATCGTTTAGATCTTGCGTATGTTGGATCACTTTAAACAATCGTTTAGTTCCCGTGTATTTTGGATCATTTTAAACAATCGTTTAGATCCCTTGTATGTTGGATTACTTTAAACAATTTTTTAGATCCCGCGTACGTTGGATTAATTTAAAGAATTGTTTAGATCCCGTGTACGTTGGATCACTTTAAACATTTCTTTAGATCCCACGTATGTTGGATCACTTTAAACAATCGTTTAGATCCCGCGTATGTTGGATCACATTGTTTAAATTCCGCGTATGTTGGATCACTTTAAACAATTGTTTAGATCTCGCGTATATTGGTTCACTTTAAACAATCATTTAGATCCCACGTATGTTGGTTCACTTTAAACAATCGTTTAGATCTCGCGTATATTGGTTCACTTTAAACGATTGTTTAGATCCCACGTATGTTGGTTCACTTTAAACAATCGTTTAGATCCCGCGTATGTTGGATCACTTTAAACAATTGTTTAGATGCCGCATATGTTGTATCACTTTGAACAATCGTTTAGATCTTGCGTATGTTGGATCACTTTAAACAATCGTTTAGATCCCGCATATGTTGGATAACTTTATACAATTCACTTTAAACAATTGTTTAGATCCCACGTATTTTGGATCATTTTGAACAATCTTTTAGATCCCCCGTATGTTGACCACTTTAAACAATCGTTTAGTTCCCGTGTATTTTTTATCACTATAAACAATCGTTTAGACCCCGCGTATGTTGGATCACTTTAAACAATTGTTTAGATCATGTGTATGTTGGATCACTTTATACAGGCTTTTAAATCCTGCTTTTGTTAAGGATCACTTTTTTTAAAACAATTGTTTTTTGTTGTTTAAATACAGCGTATGTGATTGGGTGGTGGTTTGTAAAATTTCCTAAGATTCCTTTTTTCATTGTTGAGNCTGCATCGTTTTTCTATATCTGAGGAACACCTCACTCCGATGACTGGTGGACTGAAGCTCCTCTCTTCTGATGGCAGCCAGCTAGCCGATGCCCCCCTTTACCGAAGCATCGTGGGTTCCTTAATGTATTTAGCAATTACACGTCCTGACATTATGTTCTCTGTGAGTGTTTTATCCAGGTATATGCAAGAGCCTTCAGTCATTCACTTAACCGTTGCCAGAAAAGTTCTAGGCTACATAAATCATACAAAACGCTGGGGATTGCATTTCAAAAATGGAACACCAGTACAGTTGATGGGATTCACTGATTCTGATTTCGCTGGGTCTGTTGATGACTCCAAAAGCACTTCTGGGTTATGTTTCTCCTTAGGTTCAGGGGTCTTCTGTTGGAACTCGAAGAAGCAGGGGTGTGTGGCTCAATCATCAGCTGAAGCTGAGTATTTGGCAGCATCGGCGGCTTCAAACATGCTCTATGGTTACGTGAATTGCTGAATGGAATTGGATTCAAGCAGGATCATGCTACCATCATTCTATGCGACAACAAGTCGACTGTGGCCATGATAAAAAATCCAGTGTTCCACGGAAGAACGAAACATATTAAGATCAAGTATCATTCCATTCGTGAGGCGGAAAAGGAAAAGAAGGTACTCTTCACTCACTGCTCGGGAGATGAACAATTGGCAGATATATTCACTAAAGGTCTGTTTAAGCCACGGTTTGAAGAACTGAGATTAAAGCTGGGAGTGTGTGATGGTGCAACCATCACGGGGGAGTATTGAAATTAAGACGTGATCAAAACCATGCTTACTGGATCTTGGAAATCTACAAAATGAAGATCTTTTAGGCTGAAGCTTAAAGCTAAAAGTGTTGATGATAATCCGTTGCGCAACTATCGTTTGAGGAAAGAATTAATGATCATGTTATGTGTGCATGTTTAGGAAACTTTCTAAATTGTTGTTAAGGTTTTCTCATGTCTGTTGAAATACTTTGAAGTTCTAGTAATGTATTCAAGTTGTTGTTCTGTTTTTTCTCACCAACGACAGCTTCTTAAAACTAAACGGAATTTGTTCAAGCTTACATTGAATGCTGGCTACAAATTCATAAAGATAAAAACTAAAGATAAAAACAACCAAACTCAGCTTCGTCCATGGCTGCTAGTTACTCTCTGCTTAGAAGCCTTCAAACTCCAACAAGCATTAAAATAGAAATGAGTTTTTTCTGTAAGTATTATATTGGCAAAATAATCTACTTGTAGTATATGTTTTAAAATATTTTGTTAATCAGCAAAAAATAATTTATAGTAAACAACCTTTAAAAAAGAACGCGTAATTTCCTTGCAGGAATAACTAGGGGAGAGACGCTCTTGGCAGTTTCTATAATGTAGAAAACAAGGAGAGAGTCAGCCACAGGCGTCTTTGCCACCTTTGTTTAAAGGATTTTTTTCCGAGTACGTGTACACAGAGTATGATTCTTCTCTAGTTTTTTAGTGCACTAACATTCTTATAAAATTAATTTTATTATAAGAGTTACTTTTATAAAATTATTCTAATAGTAGTGGTTTTGTTTTTTTAGTGTTTGTATCATTGTATTATTATTAAATTATTATATTCTTCCTGAGTGGTCTAATATTTTTCCGGGCTGTATTGCTGCAAACTAGTCTAACTCTTTTAGAAACAAGAGCATAAGCCGGAAAACCAGAACATCATACCTAATCAGAAAATTAAAAGCGAATCAGCTCCTAAAATACTTAACATGCAGCAAAACATAACATAACATAACATCTCCAGACTATCTAAGTTTAGAAAAGATAATGAAACAGAATCATATTAATATATTAATATTAAAACACATTTAACTAATTTTATTATATTAAAATTATTGATATAATAAAATATATAATTTGTATTATGTAATAAGAATTTTTTAAATTAAAATAATTCTGGTTTTATAAAATTTATATGATATAAATTAATAACTAATTTTATTATATTCTATAATAACTATAGATATAAATTTATAAAATTGTACTATGTAATAACAAATTTTTAAATTAAAAAGGTATCAATATAGTAAAATGATAAAATCAAACTTACAATATAAATTTTTTATATTGTAACAAATTTATAAAACCAGAAAACTCGTTATCGTAATAACAAAGTGGTTTTAAATTTGTTATTATAAAATTAATCTTATTATAAAAGTTACATACAAAAAAACAAAAACAAAAAGACAAAATTAGTGATATAAATAAAATATGTATTCTGACTAATGTTATTAAAATAATAATTTAAAAAATAATATCAATTTTTAATTATATTCTCCCTCATTAACCGTAGATTTTTACCCTTGTTCTCCAACATTTATTGAATAAGAATCTGTTTTTATATTTAAATTTATAATTATTTATTTTAAAATAGGTATGCTTTAAATTTAATACTATTTATATATAATAATATAATTTCGTAAATGGTTAAAAAATTAATGATATATCGGTATTATTATGATATAATATAATCAATACCAACTATTTCGATATTTTACCGATTTTAAACACTAATTATCATTTATATTTGTGGTCCTAATTTATTATTTTGTATAATATAATTAGATGAATCATAATTTTATTTATTGTTAATTATAAACTATATTAAACAAACTCGTCTTTTTAATTTTATATTTTAATTAAAAAATAATTGATGATATTACCGAATGATCGAGTCTTTAACAAATTCGAGTGATCCAATCATTGTGGCAATGTGCGTTTAACATAGTCTCCGAGTTTCTATAAAGTTGGAATACTCTGTTCATGTCTGAACAAGTTATCAGGATCGAACTTTGTCTTAATTTCTATTAATCTCTTGAAATTATCTTTGAAGTAGCTCAATCCAAAAGAAGGTTCCTTAACGAAGTTGCCGCCGTTTCTGTTAATTCCAAGATCGAGATCTCTATAATTAACGTAAGCTTCTCTTGGAGAAGACGAGACGTAAGGTGCCATGAAGTCATAGAGTTTCCTGATCGAATTCATGTGCCTGGATTCAGATATTGGGTCATCGTTGCTCCAGAATGATAAGTACTGGATTTTGTAGAGGACTCCATTCCGGTGAGGAAACGGGGTTTCCGTTTGTGGAATTAGACCCATTTTGCCGCCGTATGGGTTGATTATAATCAGAGGGGAATCCTCGTCGAGAATCTTGTTTAGAAGTTTTTCGATTATGGGTTCTTTAGGAAATCTGATTTTGCTTTGAGTTAGCTTTTGGTCGTCGGTTTTCCATGGAGGAGGATTTCCGACGAGGTATTCGCCAGGAAATTTGCGAGGTAAAGAACTGATTGAATCCAGCTCATTTCTATGGTGTCGGATTTAGTTAATCCTAGTTCTGGAAAGCTTTCGTTGATGAGATGGAGAAGAAGATCGGCTCTGCCGAGAAACATTCCACCGTAAAGAGTTACCACCGTCCTCTCGCCTGAATTGTTGGAATTCTCCGGCTGTAATATTAGTCGTATGAAGAGATTGGGAGTTTTGCGCAAAATACCACTGATTCCGAACGGACATGGAAATTTACCATCATTCGCATTAGTCAATCGCGAATTGCATTTTTTGCTTAATTCGCAATTGCCAAACGCGAGTAGCATTAGGCTGAATAAAATTAAAAAAAAATCATTTTTAGGGTGCTCGATTTAGCGTATCACGAATTCAGACTTATTAAACTGCTTCCCCCTTTCTTTCCTTCTCGCGATTTGGGGTTTAGGTTTGTTATTTCATACGAAAAGCTCTCGCGGTTTCGTCGAATTTTTTCCACTCCCGACATTCCTCCTTTCGTAGTTGTCGTATTTTTGTTGGTAATCAAATCGAAAGATCTTCAACCCGCTTTTTTTGCCTCCTCGATTTGTGTTGGTACTTATTTTAAACTTGTATAACTTTATTTGCTAAATTGATTAGTTACAATTGATTAGTTGTAGCTATTTGATTTGTTATGATATTAGTTGTGAATAATGGATTAGTTACGATTTTATTGTAATTATATTGTTTGTGACTAATTGATTGTTTACGAAATTAGTTGTTAAACTTTGATTAGTTGTGATATTAACTGTGAAGAATTGATTTTTTACGATATTATTTGTGACAAATTGATTAGTTATNACTTAAATGTCTCTCTTGAAGGGTCAACACACTCGAATCGATGGGTTGTTGGGTATGGTGTGTCATTATAAAACTATACAAAAATCATATATAATCAAATCACCACAACAAATATCAACAAATAATCAAATCACCGCAACTATCGAAAAAAATCATATTTTCACAATAAACATCACAACTAATCAATTCGTCGAAACTAAAATCATATATAATCAAATCACCACAACAAATATCAATAAGTAATTAAATCACCGCAACTACTATCGAAAAAAATCATATTTTCACAATAAACATCAAAACTAATCAATTCGTCGAAACAAAAATCATACATAATCAAATCACCACAACAAATATTAACAAGTAATCAAATCACCGCAACTACTATCGAAAAAATCATATTTTCAACAACTAATATCGTCGTAATTAATCCAATTGTAACAACTAATATCGTAATTAATCAATTCACCCCAACTAAAATTATAGCTAAAGAAAACACAACAACCAATACAATAACAAATAATCAAATTATCGCAAATACTATCGTAACTAATTTATCGAATCATAACAAATTATCGTAAATAAATCAAAAGTTTGCTATAAGCAAAAACCCGAAATATGGCCAAAATACATACCTTCGACAGTAGGAGGTGTTAAATCGAAAACTCCGGAGTTGTTTGGTCGAATGCCCGTGCGGGAGTAACCGGAAAACCTTTGTCGGGAGGAAATCGCGTTTGGGTGTTAGGGCTCGCGATTCAGAGAGGAAATAACGAAATTTATACTGGTTTTGCTCGCGTTAGCCTAACGCGAGCCAATTTAACAAATCGCGAGCAGGAAAATAAGGAAAAGAAGGGTTGAGGCAGATTCGTAAGCCTCAGTTCGCGTTAGGCTAAATCGACCGTCTTTCTGCTCGCGTTAGTCTAACGCGAGACAATTTAACAAAACGCGAGCAGGAAAATAAGGAAAATAAGGGTTGAGGCAGTTTCGTAAGCCTCAATTCGCGATACGCTAAATCGAGCACCCTAAAAATGATTTTTTTAAAATTTTATTAAGCCTAACGCGACTCGCGTTTGGCAATTGCGAATTAGGCAAAAAATACAATTCGCGATTGACTAACGCGAATGGTCGTCAATTTCCATGTCCGTTCGGAACCAGTGGTATTTTGCGCAAAACTCCGAAGAGATTGTCATCCATTTTATAAGCGATTTTTTGCCATTTGTAATAATCTTGACTGCGCCTTGATCCAAAGTTTTCGGTACTGTGAAAACGGTGACGGTTGCCGGAACAAGAACCAGTTTAAGTTTCCATGCTAATATGATTCCAAAGCTACCTCCGCCGCCGCCTCTGATTGCCAGAAAACATCTTCCCCCAGAGCGGCCCTATCAAGAATCCGGCCATCTGGATAAACTATTCTAGCATCGACGACGTTGTCAGCTCCGAGACCATACTTTCTTATCATACTACCGTATTCTCCGCCGGTAATGTGCCCTCCAACTCCGACAGTTGGACAAATACCTGCCGGAAAACCGTACACCCCTGTTTGCTTCGAAATCCAGTAATAAACTTCTCCGATGGTTGCTCCAGCTTCAGCCCATGCAGTTTCGGTCTGAATGTCTACAGAAACAGACCGCATATTCGACATATCCAGTGACACAAACTCCTCCTCCGCTACAGAAATGTAAGATAGACCCTCGTAATCATGGCCGCCGCTACGTAGTCTTAGATGAATTCCTTCCTCCTTGGCACAAACTGTTGGAAGAAAACCTTCCTTATCCGATCAGAGTCGATCTGGATTCAATCTTCGATCAAGAGATAGATAATTTCAGCGTCTTTCTCTTGTAAGATAACTTGTCTTTAATTTGGATGATAAGCCCTTGATTTTTACGAGGAAACCGGAGTAAACCCGGAGAAAAACCTCGGGATCGATTCTCGATCCAATTCACTAACCCTTTTAGTTTGTTACAACGCTACACAGGCGCAATTACAGGTGCAGAAAAAGAAAAAAGGATGATCTCCTTCTTCTCAGTTTACTTCTGGATGCCTGGGTTATCTTCCCCAGCGCTCCTCAAACACTTCTGCCTTTTCGCCCTCACTTTAGTCGATTCGCAATCCAATCTGATTCGCGATTCTCGTCTACGTTTTTCAACTAACTCTTTCCTGCTCTCAGAGTCTGGTATTTATCTTTATTTTGAGTCCTGTGCGGTTACATAATTGTAACCGCCCATTGGTAACTTCCAGTCTGGACAGCTCTCTGCTTGTCCAGCTCAGCTTCGGTCCTTCGGTCCCGCGTGCCCGCCCGGTAATCATCGGTCCTCGCTCGGTCCCGATTCTGCATGTCTGCTTTTCGGGTATTCTCTTTCGGTCCAGATCCTTCGGGCCTTTCTTTTCCTCAGCCATATGCTTCGGGGCAATCTTCGGACCCGGTCCTGAACTTGTACTTTTGTTTTCTCCGGATATAGGCCATTGCACGTGCCTATTCCTAGTTCCACTCCTTCGTTGGTCCAGACTGCAACCCAACAATCTTCCCTTCAGTCTGTGCGCCGACGATGGAGATTTTGTCCTGTCCCTCCTAGATCTGTTCGAGAACTTGAACTGATCGGGGTTTTATCCTTTAGCTCCCAGTCTGAACAAGTATATGCTTGCCCAGCTCAGTCTTGACTTCATACTGCCCATCCTGCAAAAATGAAAAACAACACAGAGAATGAGAGGAAGAGTTAGTTCGTTCAAGCTTGCTGTCCCTCAAAGATAAGCTTCCAGCCTTCGATCCATTTTCTTCTTCTTTCTCTTAACTTGTTTCCCCTCAGGTGTCGCAGCGTTGAAGTCACTCTTCTGCCCTAGATCTGCTCAGGAGTGAGCAGACCAGCGCCTTCAGCACAGGTCTTCACCTTGTTTCCAGGTATACTTTTCGTTAGCATATCTGCGATGTTCTCAGTTGTGTGGACTTTGTTGAGTATGAACTCTTTTGTTTTTACTGCTTCCCTTATCCAGTGTGCCCTTAGGTCTATGTGTTTCGTCCGATTATGAAACATAGAGTTTCTACTGAGTTCAATCGCACTCTGGCTGTCGCATAATAGTTCTGACTCCGAGCAACTGAGTCTTAGTTCCTTAGTTATCCTGGTAATCCATATTACCTCTTTAGCTGTTTCTGTAAGTGCTATATACTGGGCTTCGGTCGAAGATAGCGCCACGGTCTTTTGTAATCTGGACTGCCAGGAGACTGCAGCGTTAGCCATACACACAATATAGCCTGTCGTCGACCTTCTAGTATCGGGATCTCCTGCTAGGTCTGAGTCCGAAAAAGCTCTTATTTCCATTTTTCCTTGACTTCCTTTGAACCTTAGAGTTAAGTCTACGGTCCCAGCTAGGTATCTCAGCAGCCACTTCACTCCCTCCCAATGTTGCCTGCCTGGATTTGCCATAAATCTACTTAGGAGTCCAATAGAGTGGGATATATCCGGTCTTGTTGATATCATCAAATACATGATTGATCCAACAGCCGAGGCATAGGGAATTCTTTCCATTTCATTTTGCTCTGCTTCGGTTGTAGGACTCTGCTCTTTTGATAGGGTGAATTGGCTAGATAAGGGTGTGGTTACAGCCTTAGCTCCCTCCATGTTGAATTTCTTCAGTATCCTTTCAACATAACTTGCTTGTGATACTGATAGGAGCCTGTTCTCTCTGTCTCTAGTAATGTTGATCCGTAGAATTCTTTATGCTGACCCGAGGTCCTTCATTTCAAAAGTAGCAGCTAGCCTTCCCTTTAAGCTTTGAATTGATTCTCTTGTGGTCCCTGCAATTAGAAGATCATCTACATATAGTAGGAGTATGATAAATTTACCGTCTCCTTCATCCCTAAAATAAGCGCAGTGGTCACTTTCTGTCTTTATGAATCTTTCTGTGGTCATAAAGCTGTCAAAGCATTTATTCCACATCCTCGGTGCTTGCTTTAGCCCATATAGACTTCGATTTAACTTGCACACCAAGTTCAGCCTGCTCTTATCCTCAAAACCAGTGGGCTGCTTCATGTAGATGTTCTCCTCCAAGCTCCCATTTAGAAATGCTGTCTTGACGTCCATTTGTTCTAGTTCTAGGTCCAAATGGGCTACAGCAGCTAAGACAATCCTGATGGTAGTGAATTTTACAACTGGAGAGAAGATCTCATCGAAATCGACTCCTTTCTTTTGCCTGAATCCTTTTACTACCAGCCTTGCTTTGTACCTCTTTGTATTATCAGCTTCTTGTTTGAGCTTAAATACCCATTTATTCTCTAAAGCTTTCCTTCCCTGTGGTAACTCTAGCAACTCAAAAGTTTGGTTCTCATTCAATGAGACTATTTCTTCTTTCATTGCTTGTATCCATCTCTCACTTTCTGCTGAGTTTATTGCCTCTGAATATGTTTCAGGTTCTCCTTCCTCGGTGACAAGAACATATTCCGATGGATCATACCTCGTTGAAGGTTTCCTTAGCCTAGTCACTTTAATTTCAGATTTATTTGAATCATTCTTTTCCTGATTTTCTGATTCCAATTCTGATTGTTTCGGCTCTGATTCCTGATCCTCCTTTGGTTCCTCATGCAGCTGTTCAGCTTGCTCTGGAGCACTTGTGGATGATGGATCATAATCAGGCTCACTGTTTGGGACTAAGTCCCAGCCAGGTACTCCTCCTCCCTCTAAACCTTTCCCTTCGGGGTTCTGGTCTTCGGGCTTATTTGGTTTTAGGTCTAGAATTGTCTGGTTCTCTAGGAAGAGGACATCCCTAGATTTGAGTACCCTTTCAGCCTTCGGGTCCCACAGTTTATACCCAAGTTTTTGATCCCCATAGCCCATGAATATGCACTCTTCAGCGTGGTCTTCTAGTTTCTTCCTGTTCTCCCTAGGAATATGAACTAGTGCCTTGCATCCAAAAACTTTCAAATGTTTAAGGTTAGGTGTTTTCCCAGTCCACTTACCTTCGGGGGTTTGAAGCTCAATGGTTGTTGCAGGTGATCTGTTCACTAGGTAACATGCAGCTCCCAATGCTTCTGCCCAAAATTCCTTTTGTAGCTTTGCTGTTTTTAGGAGACATCTTACTTTGTTGAGAAGTGTCCTATTGAACCTTTCCGCAGTTCCATTGTGTTGAGGAGTTCCCGGTACAGTCCTCTCATGCCTTATGCCGGTAGACCTGCAAAACAATTCAAAATCATTAGAGGTGAACTCTCCTCCATTGTCGGTTCTTAGAACTTTTAACTTCTTCCCTTTTTCCCTTTCCACCGCAGCCAACCACTCCTTGAATTTAGGGAACGCTTGATCCTTGGACTTGATAGAGTAGGTCCAAACTTTCCGCGTGGCATCATCTATAAACGAGATAAAATACTTTTTCCCTCCTCTGGACATTATATCCAGTGAGCAGACATCACTATGAGCCAGATCCAAGGGTTCACTTTTGATCTTCAGCTTATTTTTGAATGGTTTCTTGGCTTGCTTTGCTAGGACACACTCTTCACAAATCTGCTCCATCTTGCCCCCTTTTACGTCGATCAGGCCATCCATGCACAGTTTTTTGAGTCCATCCTCTGAAATATGCCCCATCCTTTTGTGCCATAATTGGAACAATTCATTCTTTTCCAGTGAATTGATGTGTCCCTTTACTGGTTTCAAAGTTGTCATGTAGAGAGTGTCAGATAGGTCTCCACTGGCTATGATTTGGCCATCTTTGAGTAGTTTCCAGCACCGATTGAACGCATAGTTTGCATATCCTTCTCTGTCTAAAGTAGAGGCTGATAATAGGTTCAACCTTAAATCTGGAATATATCGCACGTCGTTCAGAATGAGCTTATGTCCTAGTTCCGTCATGACTTCAATAGATCCGATTCCCTTTATCAGTGCAACGCTGTTGTTTCCCATTTTCACAGTTCCTAGGTTCCCAGGTAGATATGTCGTAAAGCACTTTCTGTCGGGAGTTGCGTGATATGAAGCTCCTGAATCGATTACCCAAACCATGTCGTCTGCCATTTTGTGACTTCCTCCCTGTGCAGAGACTAGAACCAGTATTTCTTCTTGGTTTGTGGCAGCAGTATCTTCGGGCCCCTTTACTCTCTTCCAATACCAGCAGTCCTTTTTCAAGTGTCCTACTTTGCCACACCAATTACAGCTCCTGGTTTCTTTCTTAGTCTCCTCATTCTGATTCTTTGCCGCTTGGCCTTCTTTCTCAGTTGATCTGCCTTTCTTCTCGTTTTTCTTGCTGAATTTCTGAGACTTTCCCTGACAGCNAATTCTCTCCATTTCATTCTGCTCTGCTTCGGTTGTAGGACTTTGGCCTTTTGATAAAGTGAATTGGCTAGATAAGGGGGTGGTTACAGCCTTAGCCTCCTCCATGTTGAATCTCTTCAGTATCCTTTCAACATAGCTTGCTTGTGATACTGCTAGAAGCCTGCTTTCCCTGTCTCTTGTAATGTTGATTCCTAGAATTCTTTTTGCTGATCCGAGATCCTTCATTTCAAAAGTAGCAGCTAGCCTTCCCTTTAAGCCTTGAATTGATTCTCTTGTGGTCCCTGCAATTAAAAGATCATCTACATATAATAGGAGTATGATAAATTTACCGTCTCCTTCATCTTTAAGATAAGCGCAGTGGTCACTCTCTGTCCTTGTGAACCTTTCCGTGGTCATAAAATTGTCGAAGCGTTTATTCCACATCCTTGGTGCTTGCTTCAGCCCATATAGACTTCGATTTAACTTGCACACCAAATTCAGCCTGCTTTTATCCTCAAAACCAGTGGGCTGCTTCATGTAGATGTTCTCATCCAAGCTCCCATTTAGAAACGCTGTCTTGACGTCCATTTGTTCTAGTTCTAGGTCCAAATGGGCTACAGCAGCTAGCACAATTCTGATGGTAGTGAATTTCACTACCGGAGAGAAGATTTCATCGAAATCAACTCCTTTCCTTTGCCTAAATCTTTTTACTACCAACCTTGCTTTGTACCTTTTTGTATTATCAGCTTCTTGTTTAAGCTTAAATACCCATTTATTCTCTAGAGCCTTCCTTCCTAGTGGTAACTCCATCAGCTCATAAGTTTGGTTTTCATTTAAAGAGTTTATTTCCTCTTTCATTGCTTGTATCCATCTCTTGCTTTCTAATGAGTTTATTGCTTTTGAATATGTTTCCGGTTCTCCTTCTTCGGTGACAAGAACATATTCTGATGGATCATACCTTGTCGAAGGTTTCCTCAGCCTGGTAACTCTGATTTCATCTTTGTTTGAATCATTCTTTTCTGATTCCATTTCTGATTTTTCAGGCTCTGATTCCTGATCCTCCGTTGGTTCCTCACGCAGCTGTTCGGCTTGCCCTGAAGCACTTGTGGATGATGGAGCAAAAGGAGAGTCACTGCTTGGGATTAAGTCCCAGCCAGGTACTCCTCTATCCTCTAAACCTTTTCCTTCAGAGTTCTTTTCTTCGGGTGGCTTATATTCTTTTAGATCTAGGATTGTTTGATCATCTAAGAAAAGCACATCCCTAGACCTGAGTACCTTTTCAGTCTTCGGATTCCACAGTTTATACCCAAGCTTTTGATCCCCATATCCCATAAATATGCATTCTTCTGCATGGTCTTCTAGTTTCTTTCTGTTCTCCCTAGGAATATGAACTAGTGCCCTGCATCCAAAAACTTTCAAATGTTTAAGGTTAGGTGTTTTCCCAGTCCACTTACCTTCGGGAGTTTGGAGCTCAATGGTTGTTGCAGGGGATCTGTTTACTAGATAACATGCAACTCCCAATGCTTCTGCCCAAAATTCCTTTTGTAGCTTTGCTGTTTTTAGGAGGCATCTCACTTTGTTTAGAAGTGTCCTATTGAACCTTTCCGCTGTCCCATTGTGTTGAGGAGTTCCCGGTATAGTCCTCTCATGCCTTATGCCGGTGGACCTGCAAAATAATTCAAAATCATTAGAGGTGAACTCTCCTCCGTTATCGGTTCTTAGAACTTTTAACTTCTTCCCTTTCTCCCTTTCCACCGCAGCCAACCACTCTTTGAATTTGGGAAAAGCTTGATCCTTCGAAATGATAGGGTAGATCCAAACTTTTCGGGTTGCATCATCTACAAACGAGATAAAATATTTTTTCCCTCCTCTGGACATTATGTCCAGAGAACAGACATCGCTATAAGCCAGGTCCAGGGGCTCCTTTTTAATCTGCAGCGTATTTTTGAATGGTCTCTTGGCTTGCTTAGCTAAGACACACTCTTNAAACTTTCCGCGTGGCATCATCTATAAACGAGATAAAATACTTTTTCCCTCCTCTGGACATTATATCCAGTGAGCAGACATCACTATGAGCCAGATCCAAGGGTTCACTTTTGATTTTCAGCTTATTTTTGAATGGTTTCTTGGCTTGCTTTGCTAGGACACACTCTTCACAAATCTGCTCCATCTTGCCCCCTTTTACGTCGATCAGGCCATCCATGCACAGTTTTTTGAGTCCATCCTCTGAAATATGCCCCATCCTTTTGTGCCATAATTGGAACAATTCATTCTTTTCCAGTGAATTGATGTGTCCCTTTACTGGTTTCAAAGTTGTCATGTAGAGAGTGTCAGATAGGTCTCCACTGGCTATGATTTGGCCATCTTTGAGTAGTTTCCAGCACCGATTGAACGCATAGTTTGCATATCCTTCTCTGTCTAAAGTAGAGGCTGATAATAGGTTCAACCTTAAATCTAGAATATATCGCACGTCGTTCAGAATGAGCTTATGTCCTAGTTCCGTCATGACTTCAATAGATCCGATTCCCTTTATCAGTGCAACGCTGTTGTTTCCCATTTTCACAGTTCCTAGGTTCCCAGGTAGATATGTCGTAAAGCACTTTCTGTCGGGAGTTGCGTGATATGAAGCTCCTGAATCGATTACCCAAACCATGTCGTCTGCCGTTTTGTGACTTCCTCCCTGTGCAGAGACTAGAACCAGTATTTCTTCTTGGTTTGTGGCAGCAGTATCTTCGGGCCCCTTTACTCTCTTCCAATACCAGCAGTCCTTTTTCAAGTGTCCTACTTTGCCACACCAATTACAGCTCCTGGTTTCTTTCTTAGTCTCCTCATTCTGATTCTTTGCCGCTTGGCCTTCTTTCTCAGTTGATCTGCCTTTCTTCTCGTTTTTCTTGCTGAATTTCTGAGACTTTCCCTGACAGCCTGAGTTTACAGTGGCCAGTGTCTCCTTGACTACTGATTCAGTCGTTTCTTCCCTCCTCAAGCCTTCATTTATCAGACATTCCTTTACAGTTTCCAGCTTAGGACCTCCCTTCGGGGCTAACGTATTTAGGGATATGACTGTGGCCTCCCAAGAATCAGGTAATGTCCCTATTAGCATGTGAGCCAGAACTTTGTCTTCAAGAACACAATCTGCCTCTGCTAATTTGTTCACTATCTCTTGGAACGTTCCAAGATGATCAGTAATCGGTGTATTTTCTTTGTACCTCAGTCGCATTAGTCTCTTGAACAAGAAGCCTTGAGACTGTGTTGATTTTGGTTCGAAAATGCACTCCAGTTTCTCCCACATTTTCTTCGCATCAGTTTCTTTTGCCACATGGTGATAATTTGCACTATCGATCCATTGCCTCACAAAGCCGAGGGTCTGTCTGTGCTTCATGTCCCAGTCCTCTTGCTTATACTTTTCCGGTTTCTGGGCTCCGAATTTTACAGGTTCATACAGGAACCTGCAATACAACAGATCTTGCATTCGATTCTTCCATTCCGGATAGTTCTTCGAAGTCAATTTGATCATTGAATACGCCTCCCCCGCCATCAGTTTCTGCAATTCTTGTATTGTGCCAATATCACTGTCTGCCTTAAGAGTAATTTCCTTTGAGTCGTCTCCTTGTACTCGTTCCTCAGTTTCNTTTCCGATGGGACATGTTTTCTTTGTTAAGTTGCACTGGTCCTCTTTGTACTGTACTTTATTTATAGGCTATATCCAATCCAAACTTAACAGGAGGGGATGTCATTCTGTACCACAGCTTTGAATGCTGCACCTGTACCCATTTTATTATTATAACTATAATTTTTTTTTTAATTAAAATAATTGAAAAACCGGGTTCGGATTTTTTCACGAGACAATTTTAAATTTGTTTACTATAATAAAAAAATTAAATTACCGTAAATAATATTTGTTGATTATTTTTAAGTCGGCAAGGCAGGTACTTACATGGATTATTATATTGTAATGAAGTCGGCACGTCACGCAGGTAGTTTCAAGCTATATAATTGGCATATGATTCTTGAGACATAAATCCTGTCTTGGACCCACCATTCGCATTATAACATAAGAATATTCAAAATTCCATTGAATAAAAAAATAATTTCAGTTTTTTATTTTATATTAAATTAATAATTGATAATTGATAATACCATGATTTCTTTATAATTGTACTGATAATCGATATTATATATTAAATAAATATTTTCATGTTGAGTGGTATAACATTTTTTCAAAAAAATATTTATTTTTTATCTTGTAGCATTGGGTACATGATCATCAATTTGGATATTAATTTTTATTGGATCCTAATTCTAAATTAGTATTTAAATTCTTTAAATATTTGTAGCTGAGCTAAATTTTGGACTAGAATGAAACTACGAGATCGATTAAAAAAAGGCCAACATTGATTGTAGGCCCCACTGCAAACAATGGGCTTGGGCCCATTACTGAATATATTTCTCTTGTTCTTGGTTCCACGCGTCTTCTGTTGTAATCAGTAACTAATAATTAACTAATTTTATGATAATCTCTTCTGGAAATTTGAGTTAGACGCGGTTAACGTTTACATTTTTCCCTTCCCTTCCATTTTGAATTCAGCATTTGAATTGAAGGATGTTACTGCTGCTGTTTCCCTCCTCCATTAAGTAGATTCAATCTCTCTCCACATTTTCGAGCTGGTGATTATTGTTTTCATGTATCCACGCTTAATTTGATCATTCGATGTTTTGTTTTTTAGGAGGAATCTTTATTTTCTTGTGTTAGGGTTTAATCAGATTGATTTTTTAATAAAGAGACGGAGTGATGGCCGCTACCACCGCTAGAGCTCGAGCAGACTATGATTATCTCATCAAGCTTCTCTTGATTGGTGACAGCGGTACGTTGCGTGCATTTTCACATTTTTCGTTCTATAATTTTCTATTTTCTGCATTTTTATTAGTCATCAAGAATGCCATGAGTGTATATAGTTATCAAGTGTGGTCGCTTTCCCTTATTTTTTGTCAAAAAATTTATGCAGTATTGATTTAAAGATTAGAACAATAGAGCTTGATGGAAAAAGGATCAAACTGCAAATTTGGGATACTGCTGGGCAGGAGAGGTTTCGAACCATCACCACTGGTATGTTTTTCATCTCTAGTTGATCAAGTTCGATTTGTCTCTGATTAACTCATTGCTGTTGCATGTATACTTTGGCAGCAATTTGTTGCTAAGGTTGGCCATGTGTAGTAATGGAATCATGATCGTGTGGGCTTGTAATCTTGACTTTAAATTTAATTACAAATCAATTTTTTTTTTGAATTCATTGGTTTAATTTACTGCTGATCCCTTACATTGCAGCTTACTACCGAGGAGCAATGGGTATATTGCTGGTGTATGATGTTACTGACGAATCATCTTTTAACAGTTATTACTCATCATTCTGATCTGTTTGATGGTTTCCTGTCTCCGAGTACACTTGAGCCTTCATTAGTTAATGTTTTCCCTCATTTTGTCTTTCCTACTTATTCATTGTTTCATCAATTAACAGATTTTTCATTTTTTTGAATAATGTAAGCGTCTTTCTTTCCTCAGACATAAAGAACTGGATCAGAAACATTGAACAACATGCATCTGACAATGTGAATAAGTTACTGGTTGGAAATAAAGCTGATATGGATGAGAGCAAACGGATATAATTCCTTTTCCATGAGAGTAGGCACACTCTTACTTAGTGATGGAGTATAATGTTACCTAAGTCGTCACTTTTGTGTTAAAGTATGCATGATTTGAGTTGTGTTCATTTTTTGGTGGAAACTAATTTATAGATAAAATGTGCTGGTACTTAAAGTATGTCATTGCAGGCTGTTCTTACCTCCAGAGGTCAAGCACTTGCTGATGAATATGGATTACAGTTTTTTGAAACTGTAAGTAGGAATATACTTGTAATATAGAATTGTTGCCTGCATGCACCAATGCATCGTGATGTCGAACAGAGTGCTAAAACAAACATGAATGTGGAGGAGGTGTTCTTCTCAATTACTAGAGACATAAAACAAAGAATCACTGAAAACGACTCAAATGCTGAGGTGTGATATGCTAGTAAGATGCCCCTGGAACATTATATTTCCGCAGAACCAAATTGACTAATGTACTTTTGCACGAATGTAGCCCAAGGCCATTAGGATCACCCAACAAGACCAGGCTAGCGGGACCCCCCAAACTGTGCAGACATCAAGCTGCTGTGGTTCCTAATATATCAATTGGAAGATGCATATTTTGAAATTGATACTCGACCAAACGAAACCAGTCATTCTTTGTAAACTTCTTACCATGTTAAGCTTTTGGCAATACTTGCTGGTAGAGAGTAGTTGGTGTTATGAGATTGCTTCCATTCGCATATATGTTAACATATATTAACAAATGTAATTTAATGAATAAATATTAACTCATTTTTTATCAAAGTCCATAACCAACTTTTAGCATACATCAACGTTTTTAAAGTTGTCGAGTGTAGTCTACTACTATGAGAACTTAGAATTCGACCATTTGTTCAAATGCTAACTCAAAAGCAAAGTTGTAAGATCTACGTAACAATATTAAGATTTACATAACAATAATATGAACATTGAAGAAGACGACGAAATAATGGGTAAGAGTCAATTTGAAATGATTGAGAGTGGATGAAAAAATTAAAATAATTTTAAAAAGGAAAAAATTGGTTGAATTGTTAATAATTGAGTTTCTTAATCAAGGTTATATAATTAAGGTAAAAATTTTAAAAATATTAAATATATTTAATAAATATAAGTTAGCGGATACGGTTATTTAAATGGATAACTGAACGAGTTGCGGGACGGTTATATATCAAATCACTACCAGTCTCGTTTAAAGCGGATATGTGATTTTCTTCCCCGCCCCGTTTTCACTACCCACTTAATTATCCAATAACCCTTTAACTGGTGCAGATATCCGTCGGGTAGCGGGCGGAAAATCCAAATTGATATCCCTAGCGACTTTCTTTTTAATTTCTCTTGTTTCCATTTGGGTTTCTGGTTTTTTCTTGATTCGGGCAAGTGTTCCCTTTTTTTGTTATGTTGACTTCTCTTGTTTGTTTTGCTAGTTGAGTTTGGTGTTGTTGGGATTATCACATGTTTCATCACAATGAATTTGGCTTCTTTCAATTGGAGTTCATCACGAAATGTGATTACAGGACAAGATAGAGACGTATTCACATTTTCACCCAAATAAATATTAATATTAAATATACAAAAAAAACATTTGATCTTTAAAATCAAATGTGAATGAATAGCTCTTATTGTACCTTGTAATGAAGTTGAACTTAAAACAATTATAATGAAACTGATGCTCTCCTCAGTACATAATTAGTAAGTTTTCTTACTAAAAAATAATTATCATTATCGATGAACTCATAATCAAAACAGATAAGATGATCCAAAACTATATGAATATTCTCTCTATATCGGAATATTTTTTTTCTAAACCTTACTTCTCTTATATATAGAAAATAATGTAAAGTAGTAGAAGTGAATAAAAATCACACCCACATCACACAAGTGTTATAATGGAGTTAGTGGGGGTAGAAAAATCTAAAGATTTGTATTCTATATAAAATTTAAAATAATAAAATCAATAAATATTTAAAATTAATATTATACAACAATCTTTCATATATTTAAAAGATTTTGTAGAAATTCTAAGTTCAATCATATGAATATAAATGTATCGAATGATGTATATGAGAAGATATTCAAACCAATTGACGTTCCTCCCCCTGGTTACTACTTCCACAGTTCTCAATGCATGTCTTAATTTCGACATCACAATAACGAGAAGTTATACTGGATAGTGGAAATATATTTTCAAAGAATTCAAAATTTTTTTGTCTCGAGAGTCATGTTAAACTCAATGATGTTTTTTTAGAAAACGATGAACAACAATATTCTCCATATAATTTATAATAGACAATCCGATATTTTAAATCTTCTCTTATCATGCGGTTAACTGATCATATATCCTCGAAGTCTCAATTTGCTAAAGTGGACCATGTACGAAACATCATTAATGATCCACCGATGTCGACTACATCCTCATGTATAAATGTTGATACAAATTGACGAAAATGTCTCTAATCGTGAACAAATATATTATTTGATTTATATTCAATATAAATATATTATTAAATATTATAATTTTTAAAAAAACTATAATATATCATATTTCACATATCTCTTCATATTTTTATNTGCAATCTTTACCGCATCCAAACTCCTAAACTCAAAATCTTCTACAAAACATTTACTTTCCAAGTAAAAGAGATGCTGGAAACAATCAATCACTAAAATAAAGGAATCCCATGAACAGAGGAAAAATCCACAAAAGCAAGCACAAGAATGACCAAAACCCAGACAAAAAACAAAGAGAACACCCTAATTTCTAATATCCATGGATATTCCCCAAAAAAGAGACTCCAAATCGTCCAACGCATCTGGATCTGGAATCTACATGCCGATGCTCACGATTTTGATAGCCATACCGTGATTTGGAGGATATTTCTCGAAAAGTATCCTTTCTTAAGGTTACCTAAGAATCTGGGGAAATTAGGAAGAAAATGTCCTATGCGCTCCCGTCTCCCGTGACCCCCTCTCTGGTAAACCTTAGGTACAAATTTGACAAAATTTGCAGAGTCATTTAAACAGAACCAAGTAAATTAAAGACACAGCTACTCGTGCATGACTCAATCAGGCTAGAATCTCACTTCCTGAAAATAACAGTTACTTGATACATAGACCAACTTAATGCTTAATAGCCCAAAAGAGCTTTGATACTAAAACTAAGAGAACATGATAAGACCATGGCCAAGAAGAGCTTTGCACGTATATTTTGATTTCGACATTGATAAACACGAACAGCAGTAGCATATTCACACCAGGCACTAAAATTAAAAATCCCAGATCCTAGTTTCAACATTAACAAAACGTATGTTCTGGATAAAAAATTTAGGTTTCTGAAACTTAAACAATCTACAATCAACTCACCGGAAATCTCAGCAAAATTAATGAACAACAATAATACGAAAATGAACTACAGTTTCAAGATATAATCAAAAAAGCCATGAAAAAAGCAATCACCTTTTGCTGGAACCACTGTATCCAGATAACCCAATAAACGTCCTAAACTGCATAAATTACGAAGAACAACAATAATTAGTCAAAGGGCGCAAGATATAATCGAAAGTTGCAACTTTCGCATGGATTATGAGAGGCGAACCTCCAGTTCAGCGGCTCCCTTGTGTAGGGCTTCGAATGAAGAAATTTCTTATTTTATACGATCGAGAGCTGTATTATTTTTAATGCTGTTAACTATCATGTGTGGACAATCATATAAATTTCAATTAATAATTTATTATTCAGTAAATTTAAGGATATAAAAATAATTTGATAAACACATAAATTATCATTCTATTTATAAAACACAATACTTTATAATTTATATTTGTATTTCTGTTTTTTTTTCTACATAAATTACTTTCTATAATTTGTTCAGAACACACTTTTATTCCATCATTGTTCGGATGTATGCATTTTGATGTTATGATAATATTTTCATTTATTTTGTAATCAATTATAATGTAAAAGTGATACAAAAAATTATAATTATGTACTTTACACATGTTTATGAATGAACATAAAGTATAAAATGAAGATACTGTCAATTTACCAATATCTTTTATAATTTACCCTATTACCACCTCGTTAATGTTTTATATTTTTATGCACAATTCTCGAATTCAATTGTCAATTTTGTATAAATTTTTAAAACTAAAATGATTTTATTTGCGTACTTTTTGAACTTTGAGAATAAATAATGTTAACAAAAAAAATGTTTGCAAACTTAACGGAAAATATGTGTCATGTAAAAAACAAAAAATATTGAAAACTTTAAATGTCATTCTTTCAATTTCGTAAATTGATCACATGACATTTATACAACTCGTAAGTGATCGTTACTTATACAATTTTCTCAAAATATATTATATTACTTTGAAAAACAATAATAGTTTCTCCAAACTCCATATTTTTTTAAAATCAAACAAGTTATATCGACTATAGTTAATCTAAACTCATACATGCTAGTATTTTGATTATATATTAATCGTCAAAATTTATAAATGTGTATTCTAATTGCATTGTTATAATACATTATCATTTTTAAAATGCATTTTGGATTCGTTTACAGAACATCCCAATTTTTTCATTCTCATTATGACAATCCATTTTCAAAACGCGATATGAATTTCATTCTTTAACGCAAAATAACATGAATCCATCATTTTGAATTCCTGAAATGTATTTTTAAAAATATATGATCAAACTACCATTTTGACCGATTCTCTTATTTCTATGGGTGTTTACTATTCGTTAAAAATTGAATACCAACCGTTTACCGATTTTTTTTTACTGAACTGATACCAAATTATAAAATCAGTTCGGTATTCGGTTTTAAAATTTCGGTCATTTCAGTATTCAGTTTCGTTTCGGTAAAAAAAATCAATATTAGGTAATTTACTGAATTTAACATTTTCTTTAATTTTAAACTAATATTTTTGTATTTAATTATATAATTAAATATATTATCATGATTAATTTTATGTTTAATTTGATTAAATTTCGGAAAATTCGGTATTTCGGTAAATACCGAAACCGAACCGAACAATTCAGTATTTACCGAACCGACAAAATTCAGTTCGGTATTCGGTATATAATTTTTTAACTTATTTGGTATTCGATAATTGAAATTCGGTTCGGTTCGGTATTACCGAATGAACACCCCTACTTATTTCTAATTAAATAAATTTTGTTTTTTATAATTATAAGAGTAAAATATTACTTTAGTATTCAAAATACATTCTTATAACAATTATTTATAAAATATTATTTTTATTTAATTATTTATTATTTACATGTAGAACATTTAAATATATTCACTATTTACATTCTTATAATATACAAAGAACACACCCTAATAGTCACAAATTTTATATTTCGATCGTGCTTGAGAGTGAGATTACACTGTAGTTTTTGGATTTAATGGATCGTGTAACTGAATTGGTAATAAGTTTCTTGTGTTCAAATTAGATATGAAAAATTTTAGAGGCAAGTCAAATGAAGATTGGGTGTTCTTAGATATGTAAATCCCACAGCAAAACTCTGGAGCAATCCCTTAATGGAATTCCCCTTACTTCAGTTTCGTCTTCAAGAACCTCTTTTTTGACGAAGTCTAGCGAATTCTGCAGCAGCTTTGAATCAACAAAAAAATACACTAAATCAAACCATATTAGAACTTGCATTTTTTACAGTAAGTGTACCTGTGGGTTGTCTTGAACAAATGAAGTGCGGCCCCATCGCTCGGGATCCCATAGAATCGAGCTGTTAAATGCGAAGCCTGATTGTGGGATCATTGCATTTGTTACATTCTTCAAATGCCACCCGATTATTACTTCTGAGTTTGAGTGATCGCACACAGGTCCTTCAATTACAATCTTGTACCTGTTTGCAGAAAGCTTAGCCACTTGCCATGCCCCGAATTCCCTGAAATTAAAACAATGTGTTGTAATGGAGATTATTGAAGAAAGATTATGTGAAGAATGCTTACTCAATATCTCTTATCTCTTGGAATAAACTGAGATCATAAACATTTGAGAGATCTACAAAAAGAACTATCCCATTTAGCCTGTGGTGTTCTATGTGAAATAGCCCAAGATTTCTCTGATGATTCTTTTCGATATCAAAATCAGAAAAGTTCTCCTTTGAGATAATGTGCCTGTACATAATCCCACTTTTTCTTAGTATCTCAGAAACCATATAATCCTCTGATTTCTGTTCTACAACGATCCATAAAAATGGTTGAGCTACAAGTTTCAGTGTGTTTGCTAGTTTATTGAGTAACACTCCGCGCAGCTTAAAACTCCCGCTTGTTGGTGTGACTGCGATTACAAGTTTTCTGGGATTCAAATCCTCGACCACCATTTTTTCTCCTTCAGAAATGCTGCTGTCTTTTTTCTGTGTAAAATCAGGCTTGTTCAATAAGCTTCGGTTGAAGATATCTCGATTTGGTTGGTGCAAGTCATTCGCCGGCTCTTGCAGATAAATTGAAGAAAAGGGTACTGTATCTTGACTGGAGAATTTTGGGGAATTACCTAATGGAGCAAAACCAGTAAAGAATCCGACGACAAAACAGAGCAAGAAATGAACAGTGGCCTTCTTCCATATCTGCACCTTTCCTTTAGGCCTTTCTGGTGAACCCATGTCACCAAAAACTGCAGAATGAGTAAAATTGAAGAAGGCTGGATCGCTATGTATTGAGCCAGAGGAATCCATATAGAAGAGGTTCTAGATACAAGATATCATTGTCGAGGCTCAAAGCAATGTGTCTTCAACTACAAAAAACTTAGCAAATAAAATGTTACTTTCATGCACCAAATAGTCGTTGGGACGTAAACTCGTGAACAGTCAGCAAAAAGTTTAAACTATGGCGTCATCTCCAGTAATCAATACAACTATCAAGACTATTACGCAGCGTTCAATATCAAACAATATTTCTTCATTCCCAGGGTAGTACTCAATTTATTATATTAATAGTCATATGATAGTTTATATATAATGATTACTACTCCGTTGTCGTCCAGCGGTTAGGATATCTGGCTTTCACCCAGGGGACCCGGGTTCGATTCCCGGCAACGGAATCATTATTTTTCTTCCTAAAATATCTGATATTGGCCCATTACAGGTGCAGCCCTATACGAATTTGGACTGGGTTCTTAATATTGGGCTTTNTTCTATAATTATAAGAGTAAAATATTACTTTAGTATTCAAAATGTATTCTCATAGTAATTATTTATAAAATATTATTTTTATTTCATTATTCATTATTTACATGTAGAACATTTAAGTATATTCACTATTTACATTCTCATGATAGACAAAGAATACACCCTAATAATGGTCACAAATTTTATATTTCGATCGTGCTTGAGAATGAGATTACAGTGTAGTCTTTTGATTTAATGGATCGTGTAACTGAATTGGTAATAATTTTCTTGTGTTCAAATTAGATATGAAAAATTTTACAGGCAAGTCAAATGAAGATTGGGTGTTCTTAGATATGTAAATCCCACAGCAAAACTCTGGAGCAATCCCTTAATGGAATTCCCCTTACTTCAGTTTCGTCTTCAAGAACCTCTTTTTTGACGAAGTCTAGCGAATTCTGCAGCAGCTTTGAATCAACAAAAAAATACACTAAATCAAACCATATTAGAACTTGCATTTTTTACAGTAAGTGTACCTGTGGGTTGTCTTGAACAAATGAAGTGCGGCCCCATCGCTCGGGATCCCATAGAATCGAGCTGTTAAATGCGAAGCCTGATTGTGGGATCATTGCATTTGTTACATTCTTCAAATGCCACCCGATTATTACTTCTGAGTTTGAGTGATCGCACACAGGTCCTTCAATTACAATCTTGTACCTGTTTGCAGAAAGCTTAGCCACTTGCCATGCCCCGAATTCCCTGAAATTAAAACAATGTGTTGTAATGGAGATTATTGAAGAAAGATTATGTGAAGAATGCTTACTCAATATCTCTTATCTCTTGGAATAAACTGAGATCATAAACATTTGAGAGATCTACAAAAAGAACTATCCCATTGAGCCTGTGGTGTTCTATGTGAAATAGCCCAAGATTTCTCTGATGATTCTTTTCGATATCAAAATCAGAAAAGTTCTCCTTTGAGATAATGTGCCTGTACATAATCCCACTTTTTCTTAGTATCTCAGAAACCATATAATCCTCTGATTTCTGTTCTACAACGATCCATAAAAATGGTTGAGCTACAAGTTTCAGTGTGTTTGCTAGTTTATTGAGTAACACTCCGCGCAGCTTAAAACTCCCGCTTGTTGGTGTGACTGCGATTACAAGTTTTCTGGGATTCAAATCCTCGACCACCATTTTTTCTCCTTCAGAAATGCTGCTGTCTTTTTTCTGTGTAAAATCAGGCTTGTTCAATAAGCTTCGGTTGAAGATATCTCGATTTGGTTGGTGCAAGTCATTCGCCGGCTCTTGCAGATAAATTGAAGAAAAGGGTACTGTATCTTGACTGGAGAATTTTGGGGAATTACCTAATGGAGCAAAACCAGTAAAGAATCCGACGACAAAACAGAGCAAGAAATGAACAGTGGCCTTCTTCCATATCTGCACCTTTCCTTTAGGCCTTTCTGGTGAACCCATGTCACCAAAAACTGCAGAATGAGTAAAATTGAAGAAGGCTGGATCGCTATGTATTGAGCCAGAGGAATCCATATAGAAGAGGTTCGTGATACAAGATATCATTGTCGAGGCTCAAAGCAATGTGTCTTCAACTACAAAAAACTTAGCAAATAAAATGTTACTTTCATGCACCAAATAGTCGTTGGGACGTAAACTCGTGAACAGTCAGCAAAAAGTTTAAACTATGGCGTCATCTCCAGTAATCAATACAGATGAAAAAGCAAGTTTATCGAGGTCTGAAAAATTTGATGAAGAATAAGTTGAAGCTTACTGTTATTCATATCATAATAGAGAGTACAACAATTAATTTATAGAACATTGCTAAAACTTTCCTAAAGACGTATCAATCCAATTACGTGAATCACGCTATCTTATTTTGCTAATTCTTTGATCACCGGCTTGATTATTGCCTTCAATCGTGTTCTCATTGCCTAAAGGCCATACTTTCACACTCAACAATCCATAATTAACTCCAAATTCCTCCAAATCCTCCTTTCTTCCATTATTATCTCTTGGAGTTAGATCAGCAGATTTCGTAATCACAGATTCTTCATCATCATCATTTCTTAGGCTGGACTTTGTATGTTCAATATCCCCCCGCAAACGAAGCCGGGCTTGGAGGGTGAGTTTGGTTTTGAACGAAGTCATCATTGCTTTGGTGAGTGGCTTAGTTAAAAGATCAGCCACCTGCTGAGAAGTATGGATATATTGAGTGATCAGACGACCTAAGGCAACTTGTTCACGAACAAAGTGATAATCAAGTTCGATGTGTTTGCTTCGAGCATGTAGCACCGGGTTAACCGTGAGGTGGAGAGCACTAAGGTTGTCACATAATAAGAGTGGCGTGGTCATCATCTGTACACGTAGATCACCTAGCACATGTTGCAGCCATGTTAGTTCAGCCGTGGTGTGTGCCATAGACCGATATTCAGCTTCTGTGCTAGACCGAGAGACTGTCTTTTGTTTCTTGGAGCACCAAGAAACAAGGTTGGGGCCAAAGAACACACAATAACCTGTGACTGAGCGTCTTGTTATTGGACAGCTAGCCCAATCAGAATCAGAGTATGCAAGAAGGCGAAAGTCTGAATTCGCGGATAAGACAAGACCATCGTCAAGTGTACCCTTGATGTAGCGGAGAATACGAAATGCGAGAGTCAGGTGCGAGGCCTTAGGTGCATGCATGAATTGTGATACATAATTGACTGAAAAGGTGATATCCGGTCTTGTGAAATTCAAGTATTGTAGAGCACCCACCAGAGAGCGGAATTTGGTTTGATCAATAGGGTCATCATGATCGTTGTATTGTTTGATTTTCGCCGAGAAAGGGGTCATCTTAGGTTTACAATCACGCATATTAAACCTGTCCAAAACAGAGAGGGCATAGTGAGTTTGAGATAAGTGAAGACCATTTTGTACCTCTGTGAATTCCACCCCAAGGAAATGATGAAGAGATCCTAAGTCCTTTATTGAGAATTCTGTATTGAGTCGATCAATCAGGGTGTTGATCATTTTGAGTGATGTTCCTGTAAGCAGGATATCATCTACATAAAGAAGTAAAATTAGAGATCCTGACTCTGAGTGAGAGATAAATAACGAAGGGTCAGCAAGACTACTAAAGAATCCAAGTTGAAGTAAAAATGAACTAAATCGATCATACCATGCACGTGGGGCTTGCTTGAGACCATATAATGATCTGTGCAACTTACACACATGATTCGGGAAGCATGTGTCGACCATACCTGGTGGTTGTGTCATATAAATTTCTTCTTGCACCCAACCATGTAGGAATGCGTTCTTTACGTCAAGTTGTTTAATCGACCAATTTTGCATTAAGGCAATCGAGATTACAAGGCGAATTGTACTTGGCTTGATCACCGGAGAGAATGTTTCCGTGAAATCAATACCATCAACTTGGAGATATCCCTTTGCAACAAGGCGGGCTTTAAGACGATCGAGTGAGCCATTGGGTTTTAGTTTTGTCTTATACACCCACTTGCATCCAATGATATTCATTCCTTGTTCTCGGGGTACAAGTGTCCAAGTACCATTCTTTGACAGAGCTTCCATTTCTTCGAGCATGGCTGCAAACCAACCTGGGTGATTGAGGGCACTCCGGATTGAAGATGGTTCTTTTGGAATGGTTTCACATATCTCTGAGGCAAGAGCATACTTCGGATTTGGTTTGACAACCCCAACTTTAGAACGTGTGACCATCGTGTGTGTTATGCCATAGTCATCTCGTACTAAGGGTACCATGGTTCTTGAATCAATATCATCATCGACGTCTGAGACATTCGGAGTTTCCGAGGCAAGATCAAGCACTGGAGATTGATCATGAGATAATCCAGCCGACGGTTGATGGGGTAGATCATCACTAAGCATGCTTCCATTTGGTGACAAGTCATCTACGGTAATTGTTGTGGAAGTGGATCTAGTTGCTTCCATGATTGGTTGAATCGGTAAAGNTACCAAGATGAAAAAGCAAGTTTATCAAGGTCTGAAAACTTGATGAAGAATAAGTTGAAGCTTACTGTTATTCATAGAATAATAGAGAGTACAACATTTAATTTATAGAACATTGCTAGGACTTTTCTAAAGACGTATCAATCTAATTACGTGAATCATGCTATCTTTATTTGCTAATTCTTTCATGAATGAGATTGTCACCGGCTTGATTATTGCCTTCAATCGTGTTCTCGTTGCCTAAAGGCCATACTTTCACACTCAACAATCCATAATTAACTCCAAATTCCTCCAAATCCTCCTTTCTTCCATTATTATCTCTTGGAGTTAGATCAGCAGATTTCGTAATCACAGATTCTTCATCATCATCATTTCTTAGGCTTGACTTTGTATGTTCAATAAGTTCGACCAGATACACTCTATTCTTAATGAAGCTAAATAATCTTGTGGGAATAAATTGAGAAAAGAATTGTAGTTGTAGAATTGCATTTGATGTAACTCTCAATAAATTTAATATATATTTATCTATTTTTTATTTATTTGATATTATTTTATTTAAAAAATCTATATGAGTAAAATACAACTATTAAACATTATTTTCAAACTCAATTCACTTCATATAGGCTGGGTCGTTGACCCGTCACCCGGCCCATTGAGCAGGAGGGTTGATGGGTTGTAATTTTTTATAAATAATAATTTTTATAATTTTATTTTTAAAAATTTAAAAAAAAAAATTTAATAAAAATAAACAAAATTAATAACATTTTTAACACCGGTTCGATAACGGTTTGACAACGATTCAGCAACGGTTCAGTAATCCATTAAAATTTCCGGTTCACGGACCGAATCGTATTTTAAAAAAATGTTATTAAAATATTACCTAGTCAAATCTTACCCAAATTAAAAAATATTTTCAATTTATTATACTATTTTATCCGAAATTCATTTTTCATTGTTCTATCTAATTTTTATTGTAGCGATATTTGATTATTGATGCATAGTTCTACTAACTATATTAATGTTTCAAACATTTTATAATTAAAACTTCCAGGTAAATATTCTTCCATTCTCTTTTTTTTAAGTATTATGTTTCGATATTTTACGCTTCTAAATTCTTATTTGAAAATCGGTTTTGTCTTATTGAGACGAATTTAATAAATACAATAAAATAATTTTAATTATAGAATTTTTAGTATTAATTTAAATAAATTTATTGTAATCAAAATATATAAATTTCTTTGAAATTCTTAGTAAGTATACTTTAAAGTGGGTTTTAACCAATTGACTTAACACATATAATATAAAGTAACCAAGTTTTTATAAAATTTANATTTTGAGTGATGTTCCTGTAAGCAAGATATCATCTACATAAAGAAGTAAAATTAGAGATCATGACTCTGAGTGAGAGATAAATAACGAAGGGTCAGCAAGACTACTAAAGAATCCAAGTTGAAGTAAAAATGAACTAAATCGATCATACCATGCACATGGGGCTTGCTTGAGACCATATAACGATCTGTGCAACTTACACACATGATTCGGGAAGCAAGTGTCGACCATACCTGGTGGTTGTGTCATATAAATTTCTTCTTGCACCCAACCATGTAGGAATGCATTCTTTACGTCAAGTTGTTTAATCGAACAATTTTTCATTAAGGCAATCGAGATTACAAGGCGAATTGTACTTGGCTTGATCACCGGAGAGAATGTTTCCGTGAAATCAATACCATCAACCTGGAGATATCCCTTTGCAACAAGGCGGGCTTTAAGACGATCGAGTGAGCCATTGGGTTTTAGTTTTGTCTTATACACCCACTTGCATCCAATGACATTCATTCCTTGTTCTCGGGGTACAAGTGTCCAAGTACCATTCTTTGACAGAGCTTCCATTTCTTCGAGCATGGCTGCAAACCAACCTGGGTGATTGAGGGCACTCCGGATTGAAGGTGGTTCTTTTGGAATGGTTTCACATATCTCCGAGGCAAGAGCATACTTCGGATTCGGTTTGACAACCCCAACTTTAGAGCGTGTGACCATCGTGTGTGTTATGCCATAGTCATCTCGTGCTAAGGGTACCATGGTTCTTGAATCAATATTATCATCGACGTCTGAGACATTCGGAGTTTCCGAGGCAAGATCAAGCACTGGAGATTGATCATGAGATAATCCAGCAGACGGTTGATGGGGTAGATCATCACTAAGCATGCTTCCATTTGGTGACAGGTCATCTACGGTAATTGTTGTGGAAGTGGATCTAGTTGCTTCCATGATTGGTTGAATCGGTAAAGGCTGGCTAACAGGCAATGTGCATGTTGGAGGCAGCAAAGCAGTAGAAGCAATATCAATATCTTCGGATGTCCTGTTCAACCAATTCTCAAAAATCGTTAAAGTGTTAGTTGAATTCATGAGATATTTTTGAGATTCTTTAAATGGAAAACATTGTTCATCAAAGGAAACATGACGAGAGATGTAAATTTTTTTACTCTGAGGATGATAACATCGATAACCCTTGTAGACATTATGATACCCTATAAAGACACATAAAACGGTTTTGGGACTGAATTTGTTAGCTCTAGAATCCCAAGTATAGGGAAAACATTTAGCACCAAAGACACGCAACTCTTTATAGCTAGGGTGAATATCATGAAGTGTAAAGTATGGGGTCTCATTTTTAATAGATGCTGAAGGAATTCTATTTAATAAGTAAACGGCAGTACTAAAAGCATCGACCCAAAGCGATAAAGGCAAACCACTATGAAAGAGCATTGTCATGCCTAACTCTCTGATACTACGATGTCTTCGTTCGACTATACCTGATTGTTCCGGGGTATGTGGACAAGACACAAGGTGAACAATACCACTGCTAGTGAAATGAGATTGTAGTCGATGGTTTAGAAACTCACCGCCACCATCGGAATGAAAAATCTTAATTTTCTTATTAAACTGCCGATCAACATAACGTTCAAAAGTGAGAAAAACATCACAGAAATCGCTTTTACGATGTAATGGAAAGAACCAAATGAATCTAGTAAAATCATCAACAAAGCATGCATAATATCTGAATTTATTTAAGGATAAAACCGGAGCTGGTCCCCATAGGTCACAATGAATTTTATCAAATGCAGAAAGAGAAGGTTTTACGGAAGGTAAAAAAGGAAGTTTGCTCAGTTTGCCAAATTGGCAACTATCGCAAAATTTATTTTGACAACGACCAATCACAGAGATTAATCCTTTATTTTTTAAAATTCTAACAGCAGATTGTTGAGGATGTCCAAGCCTTTGATGCCATATGTCCACGGTAGCGACATTTGAGCGATGAGCAATATAGCATTGTGGGAAGCTTTGTATGACATAGATGTCACCCTTTCACTTCCCAGTCACCAATATCTCCCCTGTTGTTCGATCCTTAACAAGAAGTGAATGATTAGAAAACTCACAATTAACAGGGAAATTATTAGTTAATTGGCTAATAGATAGAAGATTCTTAGTTAATTGTGGCACATAAAGAACATTAGATAGATGAAGTGAAGCATTATTTTGTTTGATTATTGAGGAACCAACTCCCTGTATTTCCAGCATGGAACCATCACCAATGAGGACTGCATCTGATCCATCGTATTTCGCCATATTATTAAGAATTTTAGAGGTACCTGTCATGTGATTTGTTGCTCCAGTGTCGGATATCCATTCAGTATTGGTGATCGAATTGTCTAGTGTAAGGGCTGCTAGCGCTTGGGTAGGATTAGTTTGTGCAGTTTCAGATCGCCACCAGCAGATTTTGGCAATATGGCCGACTCCATCACATATTTGGCATGTAACTTCTTTGTATTTTTCTCTTTCATCGGGCGTCATCCTTCGTTTTCCGAGTGGCGGTGGCTTAGTTGTATGTTGAGGTGTAGAGCGTTGTTGACTAAAGCGTTGTGCTTAAAACCCTTTCCCGGTAGAGTTGAAAGATGCGTTACCTTGAGTGGAACCAACATTACGAGTTTGATGCTTTTGGCTAACGAAGGCAGCGTGTGGATTCAAGATTGTGGTGTTTGAATACCATGATCTTCGTTGGTCAAAATTCAGGAGTTGTGGAACTAGTTGCGAATATGATGGACGAGGATCCTTAAGCATTGATGTAGTGAATGATTCATATTGCCTTCCAAGGATGTTCAGCAACATAAAGACTTTATCTTTATCAGAGACAGGTTTACCCAAGGCAGAGAGGTTATCACACAACATCTTGAAGTTACGGACATGTTCATCAATGGTTTTGTCATCCACCTTACGTAGATAGGAGAGTTGTTGTCTTATGGTAAACTCTCTTTCCTCCGAATCAACGGCATAAGTGTTCTTGAGGGCTGACCATACATCAGCGGCAGAATCAAGGCCGACGATCAGTCCCAAAGACTCCTCGGATAGTGTCCCGATAAGCCATCCACGGAGTAATCGATCCGATGTGCGCCATTTTAAATATTCAGGATTGAGAGTAGTAGAAAGTTCACTCCCTGCTTGTGGAGTTATGTATTGTGATGGAACATGGGTCTCATTAGTGAGGTGCCCAGTTAAATCTTGGCTGTCAGCGAGAGCCAGTGCTTGTTCTCGCCAAATTGGATAATTTGAAGGATTGAGTCGGATGGTAATAAAAGTACCAACATTCAGCGACAATGTTGCCATGATAATGTTTGTGTGAAGAGGTTCTGGATGAAAACAGTAGGCAGCAGCGGAAGAAAAAAAAAACAGACTCGAAAATGCAATTACGCAGAACAGCTCCGATACCAAGATGAAAAAGCAAGTTTATCAAGGTCTGAAAACTTGATGAAGAATAAGTTGAAGCTTACTGTTATTCATAGAATAATAGAGAGTACAACATTTAATTTATAGAACATTGCTAGGACTTTTCTAAAGACGTATCAATCTAATTACGTGAATCATGCTATCTTTATTTGCTAATTCTTTCATGAATGAGATTGTCACCGGCTTGATTATTGCCTTCAATCGTGTTCTCGTTGCCTAAAGGCCGTACTTTCACACTCAACAATCCATAATTAACTCCAAATTCCTCCAAATCCTCCTTTCTTCCATTATTATCTCTTGGAGTTGCTCCGTAACCAAACCTTCTATTACTAAAACAGATCATAGTGTATCAATTTCCGGGCTCCGTTAAGGAGATTAAATGTACTTGAGCTTCATCTTCTTCTATAAATGCTCGTTGACCTTTTGAAATATCAAAAGAAGTTTCAGTCGAAACGGGAATTTTAGCCTCCGAAACCTTCTTCTTCTTGAGAACTTCAAACATTAACTTACTGCATTCACTTGCATACAACTAAACAGCTGAACTACCATCACCATCTGGCTTTTGTTCATATCGTTGATGCGCAACAGAATATGCTGATTCCTCGATAATTTTAGCATGTTTTACGGCATCAGTAATAAAAAAAATCCCATATTTTTGGGTGAAAACAGTTGAAGTTGAGAGATTATTTTTCAATCTTTCAACGAGCATCTGCCTTGTGCTTTTGGCTGGTGGCCAGAGTTTAATCGTAATGTGTCGATGTTCGCCATTTTGCATTTTTGAATCCATTAACGGTAACCCCTATAATGCAGAATAGTTAAAGATACGTTTGTAGGAACAGAGCTTGTAACAGCCAGTGGTTCTGTTATGTTCAGTCTCCGCTAGAAGCAATGTGTGGCTAACATAATAAATGGGTCGATGTATTCCCTCACCGATCGTTACTAAAGCGGCACTCACTGCAATGGTCGAGATTGCCAAATAAAGGCCATGGGGTTCGTCGCTCGTCAGGCTCACAAGAAGGGGTGGATTTGATAGATATCTCTTTAAGTCGTCGAATGCTCGATTACATTCTTCATCCCATTCAAGCTTGTTGCCCTGTCGAATGACTTTGAAGAAAGGCAAGGCCCGATCGATAGACTTGGAAATAAATCGGTTCAGGGCAGCCAATCGATATGTCAGGCTTTGAAACTCCCTTTTCATTCTGGGTGAGAGCATGTCAATAATGGCTTTCGTTTTTTTCGGGTTTGCTTCTATTCCTCTTTCAGAGACATAATGCCCTAGAAACTTTCCACTTCGAATGTCGAAGCAACATTTAGCAGGATTGAGTTTCAAACGGTATGTTCGATATACTTCAAAACACTTAGTCAAATAGGAAAAGTGGTATTCATCATTCAACGACTTAACAATCATGTCATCCACGTACACCTCCATTTCCTTTCATTTCAAATCTTTGAAAATTAAATTAACTAAACGCTGGTACGTAGCCCCAACGTTCTTTAATCCGAACGGCATTGCAGTGTAGCAAAAAACACCACTTGGCGTCACGAACGAAGATTTTTTCTTATCCTCCTTAGCAAAAAATATCTGGTGATATCCGGAGTATGCATCCATGGTGCTCATCATAGTGCTCCCTGCGACATCGTCAACTAACTTATCAATGTGTGGAAGGGGGTACGGATCAGATTCACAAAATTTGTTCAGCCCTTGTAATCGACGCACATTCGCCATTTTCCTCCTGCCTTTGGCACCACAACGGGGTTGGCCACCCACTCTGAATATTTTATCTCTTTCACGTATCCAGCAGCTACTAACTTTGAGGTTTCATGTCCGATGATTTCTACAACTTGAGACGAAA